>CM057819.1:64407026-64542026 GCA_030067965.1 Latrodectus elegans
GCATTCCTATTTAGTAGTTGATACAACAAGTAGTAAATGAAAAGCAACTGTCTTTTTACAATTATTAAACATTTAAAAACTACTGTAGAAAATCTGATTGTAAGTTAACATTGGAATTTGATATTTTCAACTATTTCTTATATCTTTACACATTTATTTTGTATTTCACAATGCCATTTTAAGAAAATGACAAACTCACAGAGAGATTTCTAATGAAAAAATTAAGTAAAAGCACAAATGTTTACTCTTTACCCTAGAAATTCAAATTTAAATTTTAACATTTCAAGATCAAATTTAAATTTATCTATAAATTAATTTCTATAATTGAATGAATTTTTTAAATAAATTTTACTAAACGTATGATTTTAAATGAATACATGATTTTATATGAATATTTGTATGATTTTTATATGAATGTTATTCATTACTATTGAAATATTTAAAATATCTCTGTATAGTCAAAATTCCAGTAGTTATTTAGTTTCATTCTACATATCTTTTAATTACAATCAATAGATATCAAATTTTTAAATTAGGTATACGTTTTAAAATATTAGTTATTTCAATACTCTAACTGAAGTAAAGTGTTATTCAAACTTTTATCACGTTTTCCTGAATTGAAAAGACTTTTTCTATATATGTATGATTTTTAACTTTAAAGCATTTGATGATTTTTTTTAGTTCGAGAACTTTTGTTGTAAAAAAAATATACACATCTTGTAGTGGCACTTTATATTCGTAAATTTAATTTTTATATTTGTAACTATAAGTTAATAAAATAATGTATTATTCACAATTATAGTATTAAACTTTATAGTATACAAAATATTTATAAAAATAAAAACACAGAAATATATCTTTGAATCAAATTTCAAAATTTTTGTTTTCTTTTAAAATTATTTTTAAAAGATACATAATCGTTCATTAAATACTTACAACATAAATACATAATATTTTACGTTAAGTGTAGTTTACTTATATTTTGAGAAAACTTTAGCTGGTTCTCGAAATTTATAAATTACAATTCGTAAGATAATCTGTGTAATTTCTTTTATTTGTATCATATATACTTAAGGAATACTTGTATTTTTTATAATTAATTTTATAAAATATTTTATACGGACTTGGTTATGTATCAATTTAAACTCATGTCTAGAATAAGTAATTGGAATGATTTTGTTAGCATTTAAAAAAGAGTATAATTTTTATTATTCAGTTAAATTTTTCTGAGATTACTATATTTTTTATCTTCTGGTTGTTTTTAAAGTTTATAAAATTAAGAATATTAGAACAGAAAACGATTTTAATGTTCAGTTTCCAAATAAATATTTTGTGAGAATTAAACACGCTTTTTTTTTAACATAATTTAAATAAATTTTATAATTTTTGTTTATTTGTTTATTTCTTTGTATAAAGTAAATTTTTAAAAATTATTAATAAAGCGTTATCATTTGATATCACTTTTTACTATGAAGGAAAATGTAATACAAACTGCTCCAAAATTCTATTTTAAGTTATTCTAATTTATTCATTAATTTTAAAATTATTTGACTTAACAATAATTACACCTTAATTCTTTTTCATTTTCAATTTAGTAAAAATTTTAAAAGTGTTATTAATTACAGTTACCCAACAAATCAATTCTACAAAATTTAGATACAATGAAAATTCTGAAAACTTATAATTGGAAATTTTTTATACTTTTAAAGTCTTTTCTAAATTCTTTCTGAGTGCAAAATTCATCAATGAAAGATCAGCAATTAATTTTTTTTAATGAATATTGATAAGATCATTAAAATTGTCTTCAGGCTGTGTATTAGAGATAACAAATTTCAATGACTTTTTCTCCTTTAGTTAATAGGAAATTTTAGTTTTCCATAGAAAAAAGTTGAAATGTCTGACTTCGAATTAATTTTAATTGATATCATCATGAATAACAAAAAAGGCAATATGAAATAAAATATACGAAATCATAAATAAGAAAAATGTAATAAAAGTTTAAAAAATACACTTTGGATAAATGAAGTGTATGTTTTATTGAAAGTGGTAATTCATTAATTTGTTTCTTTTTCTTTCGTTATTTAACAAGAATATTAATTATAAATGGAAAACGAAAAAGTCATTCATTTTATTATCTTATTTAAAAATCATTCATTGATAGATTTTAATGTTACTAGTGTTAAAGTTTTTAAAAAACAAAACATTTCAATACAAATTAAATTTTAGTGCTCATTGATTGAAAAAGCATTAAGCACGAAACAAATAACGAAGTTTGCAACGACACAAATTACATAAGAAAACAAGATGACGGTTGTATCAATAAATAGCATCTTTATTTTTGTTTTTAAAATTTTATTTAAATACCCTTCAATACTTTTATTTAAAATTAAATAGTATTGTTTTCAATGAAATCATTTTTTATTATTATTGTATCAGAAATGAACATGATTTAAAAATTTAAATTTCAATCATTATATTTTGTTAAATGATAATTTCGAATTTAACTAATTTATTTTGTTACCTATTTAATGATATTTTTATCACACATTTTAAAAATACATAACAACAATTTTCTATTTAATTGAAAGATTTATAAAAGTTAAAATTCAACTGTAAAAATCTCGAAAATGTAACTAATTTGTGTTAAAAGAAGAATGATTTAAACAAACTTTTAAATAATTAGTATCTCAGGACAGAAAAACTTGTAAAAAACTCTTGAGTTTAATATAACATAGCATACTTTATACATCTGAGTGTGATAGTATTTATTATAAAGCATAATTCGCAATATCTTTTAGCTTTGTCAAATAACTGTAAGTCGCAACAATATCTATAAAAAATTAAAAGTGATCTTCTTGTGTAAATACAATAATTTCTTGCTTGTTTGCAAATGATTAAACTTTTATCCAAAAAATTGACTTTTATTATCATTCTTTCATACCTATAAAGCTATATAAATAATAACATGAAAATAAAAAGTAGGGCAGTATTTATGAATCTAAAAGTGTACTACTGTAGAATTTTATGACAGATCGAATTTGCTCCCTTGTTTTTTGAGAACGATAAACATATTTCTGAAAATTGTTTAAACCTGAATTAAAAAGAATAGCAGATTAAAAATATCACTATAATAATCTTGAGCAACTACAAGGGATTTCCCTTTGTTAAAGAAAAAACCTAAGTTTTATTAACAGGTATTACAATATAAACTTTATCCAAAAAGTTAAATTAATAATAATATATGCAGTAATTCTATAACCGCAAGGCACGTTTACTCATGCCAATTTAAAAAAGTATATCTTATTGATTTTCATAGCACTATGGGATAACCAATAGAACTCACAGATTATACATATTTATATATAAATAGAAAGTGACTATAATTAAATTATCCGTTTTTATAGTTGTTCACAGATGAAACTTGATGTTCAGAAATTCAAGAAATTTTAAATGGAACATATTGAAAAAAAAAAGTTTTTTACAAAAATAAAATAGTTCAAAATTTTGTTGATAGATGGCATTTTTTACTGAATTGCACATTAATTATATATTTACAACAATTTACACATTTTATTGCAATAAAAATGTTCAACATGATGATTGTAATAAATAGTTAGGATTTGAAATTGCAGGATGCCAAATTTTCCAATTAAGTTCAACTTGTTTTGAGGAAATGCTATGAATGAGTCATGAAGTACTGTCTTCCTGGATTATCTTTACTTACGAAATGTGTCAAGTATCTCCAAAAGTCTCCTAAATTGAAATCTAGACATCGGAGAAGCCACAAATTAGGAAATTGGAGTCTAGTAACACATTCTGGATACTGATTCTTGCTGACGTCTTTTATATACCAGACAGTGTAAAAACTCCATCTTGTATAAAAATTGTGTGTGAAAAGTATTTAATGATTGCAGATATGAAACAACTTTATAATAATGAGTAATATCACTTCTTGAAGATTAAGCAGATTACTGGAACTCTATCACATAATTCCTTGAAAACTCTTTTGGGTTAAGAATCATAAAACTACACCGCCCCAGTACCTTTGGTGACTCCTCCACTGCACCAATGCTGCCAGTGCTCTCGTACGGGAGGCTCACTGGCTCATAGTTTTAAAAGACAGGAACAAACCACTCTCACCATCTTTCGAAATGGTCAACTCTGATCATTAAAATTTTCTGAAGTTCCCAAAAGCTTGGACTAACTGTTCCAAGTTAGTCCGAGTTGCCTATTTCTGTACCAAATTAAATTGTTCTGCTAATCAAAATATAACAGAACACATCCTTGCATGTATGGGGCTATCCAAACAAGATTTATACGATGGTCCTTAAATGGTGCTAGATTTAATATTAGGGGTGTTTAACATTATGGACCTTGTCAAACGCTGACAGCCTATTGGACATGCAGGAAAAATAACACATTTGGTAACTGCAACAGAGCTTGTAAAATTTATGTGGATATTCTGGCTCCCCAATTCTGCAACTGTGAATATCAATTGAACCCAACAAAATAGAATAGTTTTTGTTTGCATAGAGGATATTTCAGGGGTAATATAAATCAATCTCTAATCGATCTAGAAACTGAACAGGAAAGCAGTGTTAAATCTTGAAAAAAAATGAGGAAGCAACCTCTATATAATTTGTTTTGCTCGTCAGGATAATAACGAAAGATAATCAACATAATCTTTTGGATACTTAAATGGGCATCTTTTCTCCCACATCAGCCATTAGTATTGGCTATACGTTGAAAATTTTATTTTCTTCCTCCCGAAGAACAATCACTATTGCTTTTGCAGAAACCGTTTTTCTTCATCTTCTAGGAGGAATATCACCATTAAGTAAGATAAGTTAATTGCTAATTGGTCTTTCCGCATTCCCTTCAAAGACAGAAATTTTGTTTGAGCAGAAATTGCAAATTTCCTCTGCTTTGATAAAACAATTTATTAAATAAAGAACATGTCGAATTTATCTACAGTTGGATGCATTCCTATGTCGATCTAGAGGGTAGTGTAACTACAGACACCTTGCCCATGGCAAGAACTCATGAAACCTTGAAGCCGTTGGCATCTCTCCCCTTTTTGGAAATCTTTGTTTTAAAATAAAAATCAGGATTAAGACCACTTGAATTGTCCCTCTAGAGAACAATGGTAACAAAGTTCTCGTCATGCAGGTTTACCGCTTTAAAAGGCAAGAATAAACTGCACTCGCAGACTTTCGAAATGGTCACTTCAGATCATTAAAACTTTCTGTAAGCTCTAAAAATTTTAGAGATCTTTTCCAAATGCTTCGCTGAACAAGCTAAGCTAGAGCACATCCTTGCGTGCCTAGGATTATCCAAGCAAGATTTATACGATGATCCTTTGATGGTACTCTGCATTTTGGGGGTTCAACATTATGGACCTGATTTAGCACTGTTGGCCAAAAGGGACATGCAACAACAACAACAACAGAAAGTGCCGATCTATGAAAACTAACCACATTTTCATTAGCTCTATAATAAATACTATAAAAATAAAATCTTCTTGAACTTATCTTGATTTTTCCAACAGTTGCTACGTAACGTGGACAAAAACTTGCTTTCTTATTTCATTTTCTCCACAATGTTTCAAACATTTTAAGACAAATTTTTCCTTAGTAAATTCTAATTTTTCACTTAGAGACATTTTTATTTTATTCTCTCGTATTAACTTGATCATTTTAAAAAGTTTCATATGAGAACAGTGAGCCTGAAGTGTGATTGATAGGAGTTGTCAGTTGTTTCAGGTGTAAGCATTTGGATTTAATAATGTTTTATTTGAACTTTCATTATAGAGATTTTGTAATTTAATGGGTAAATTTATTATGTGTGTTTGTCTGAATTATCAATTAAGAAAATATTATAAAATCTAAGTAAACATTCATTCTGAAAATATATGATTCATTAACAACATCCTATAGGAGTAAAATTTAATTATTTTAACTTCTCAAATAAATTATTGTTTTATCATCGTATAGTACACAATTTTAGTAAATGTTTTAAACAATAGTTTTCTTGTAAACAACTGTAACATTTATTATTTTAATTGTAAGAATGTTTGAAAGTTAACTACTAAAAAGAGACCATTTCAATAGCTTCAATCCTCTTTCAAACTATTTACATTTTTTTTACCCTTCATGCTATTAATTTCTTTTAGTACATTAAATAACTTTGCAGAAAGCATCTTAATTTGCATATGATAAAAATTTTATCAAACAATCTTGTTTGCATATATATCACTGTTTATATACAACTATCATTTCTTTTGAGTTAATGTAATTAATGTTAACTTTAAGTAGGAACGTGAAAATTCTTAATTAAGGAAATATTCAAGATATTTTTATTTCAAATTAACCTTTTTTATAAGCAATTTTTTTACAAGTTTTTCATGATTTACTTCGAGAACCAATTAACAGAAAATTTTCTTAAAATGACAAAAATTTAGCAGATTTCAGTAAAAAAATGTCATGCTTTTCCTTATTTTTAAAAGCTTTTTAATTTCGAAAAGAACTTATAATACATAAAAATATTTGCTACGGAATAAATTTCCAGCGAAACAATTAGCTTAAATGATTTTTTGTTTATTAAACCTCGCTCAAAAGTTATACGTAGTTGCTATAACATTTCAACCTGTGTTTTTTTATTCGACATAAAAAATCTCAATTTTATATTACATGAAATAAATGTATATTTTAGAAATTTCCTTTTATTTATGATATTTTGTTAAAAATAAATATTAATTGTTAATGAATCTTCATTATATTTAATCTTTATGATATTGGAAAATAATCATCCTAGTGTATTCAGTAAATATTTCAGTCGAAAAGTAATAATCAATTTATACAGTACACAAGTTTATATAAAAAAACACTGATGCGAAACTGTGTGTAGGAAACACTTCTTTCGTTCTGACATATGTCATATTCGTACTTAACAAGCAGGTCGAGAAATAAGGTAACCATAGGACTAGACAAATGTATAGTAAAAGCCAATAGTCATACTTCTGTTTCCATAAAAGCTATTTTTCTCTTTTGTTATAACGTGAGTTTCGTAGGATATGGAAAAGGAATATATTGGAGTAAATTGAAGCAAAATAAGAATTCATTCTATGTAAACATATTTCAATTTCTTATCTGAAAATAGTTCGAAAGGTTGTCTAAAAAAAAAAAAAGTTTTTTTCTATAAATACATCCAGGTTAAAAAAGAGACACTTTTAGATGTAACAAGTCGAGAAATAAGAAATAAATAATATGAGTATTTCGTTTGTTTATGCCATTTATATTTTGTTATTTAAAAGATATTTTCTTAAGGATTTTTTCCTTCGGTAACTAAGATTATAGTGTTAAGAAATTAAAAATTTAGTTAACTTATTAAAGTAAATAACAGATTTTGGTTTTGACATTATAATTGCAATTAAAGTTGAAGTTCAAGTGTTAGCGCTGCATATCAGGAATTTTAACAGAACCTAGTGACTATTAAATATAAATAAACTAAATTATGACCACATTGCGCGATAACTAGTATTATCCGTACCATTAAAAGATGAAACTTTTAATGAAATCTGGAAAATTATAAGACAGCTTATAATATACTCAGAGTATCTTTCTACCAGTCTAATTTCAGTCACTCATCTTGACTTTAACTCGATGAGTTCCAAGAATTTTCACTTAAATATCTAAAATTATAAGACAATTTATAATATACTCAGAGCACCTTTCTACCAGTCTAATTTCAGTCGCTCATCTTGACTTTAACTTAATGAATTCCGAGAACTTTCACTGAAATATCGAAAATTGTAAGACAGCTTTTGATATACTCAGAGCATGTTTCCACCAGTTTAATTTCAGTCACTCATCTTGACTTTAACTCAATAATTTCCAAGAAGAAATTTTCAATTATAGTGTCGATCAATATTTCAATCTATTATCTATCAATAACTGAAAAAAAGTGTTTTGTGTAGAAAATTTTAAACACAGAAGATCTTTTAAATAGGGATTGCATCCTTACTTGAGAATTCAAATCTACGATTTAATTAACCATATCATACTTTGGGGTGTCTGGAAAGTACTAAAGTCATCTGAATTTAATTTCAGATATTTTAGTCCAGTAATAAAGAGTATTGTAATGCTGCTAATAACATCTGTTCTTTACTTGAGTAAATAAATTAATGAGTAGTTACAAATTATCTTCAAACATTGGTCTGCCCATTTCTAAGGAATAACATGTTTAAATTTAAACTTTTTAAACATTTGATTTCATGTATTTTAATTTTTCCTTTGATAATCCTATGTTCAGTTATCGTCTTAGAATGAAAAGATTTTAAAAGCAGATTCTTTATAGTTTAGATGTTTATGAATGTGATAGATATTAAATGAGTTTTAAGAACGCATGTCACATCAATATTTGGGAAAGTTTAACTACAATAATTAATTAAAAAAATTAAATTCTTTATTAAAAATCAATTAAATTATTTTATTAATATCAGTTTCATTTCCGAATTATCTTGGAATATTTTAAAAGAAATCTTTGTAATATGCATACTTATTTAGCTGACAAATTAAAAAAAACAAAACAAATCACATTAGTATATGGAAAATTTTATAATTTTTAGTTAAGAAAATCAGAATATTTTCCTTATTAACAATAAAGTAGATGTTTCTTTCGTTCCAGTTGAGATCATGAGTAAGACACTTTATTAGAACACTCATTTATTTATAATAGTCATGACGTCAGATAACATTTAATCTACGTCACATCGTATTGAAATGGCGAGCGTCGTAAATCTGACTTGTCGACGAATTTTCTCCTTGCCTTCGAATCCCATTCTTCATGCGCCAGCAAACAAGACAAAATTCACCATCGAATGTCTGAATTTCGTTGATGAGAAAAAAAATACTTGATTTATTTTATTAGTTATAAAGAAATATTTTTTGATTATAATTTTTTTCTAATTGCAAAGGTTTCAAAATCATAAAAGTTACCTATTGTTCTAAATAATGAATTTTCAAATTTTAAAATCTTTAGCGATATTTCTTCCAAAATTGAACATACTGAAAATGGAATAAAAGAAAAAGCACAATGAAAAAGACAAAACATAGCATCCACTTTATGGCTAGATTAAGTCGTCAACGACGATTTAAATATTTGATATTTTTATATTATTGTCCAGAGCAAATTTTGACTAAAATAAATCTAGAATAATATTTAACTAAAATTTGCCCGGTGTTTTCTTGTCCCAAATAAATTTGCTTTACAATAGTGTTACTAATTTCCTTTAGAAAATTACTTATAGACATAATAATAAAAATTATGAGTGAAACATTTTTTGAGTCTGTATGCCAAAAAATTTATTTCAAATAAAAAAATACAATAATAATTTGAACTATAGTTATTTCAATTTTTAATGTTATATGTTTAATAATATTAAGTTTTTTTAAAAAAAACTATTTAATATACGTTTGACATTTTATTAATGTATACGTACGATTCTATATGCTAACATGCTAACAGGAAATTTAGTAAATTTTGAAATGTAAGTCGTAGGAAATAATAATTCCACGTAAGTAATTAAACATTTATTATTAATGACATTGACAAATGCAGTAATTAATTTACTATTTACAATAATAAATAGTATTTCTTACATACTTCTACACATTCCAATCAACATTGAAAAGGAATAATTCTACAAAATAAGTAAAGAAATCCCTACGATATCCATTGCTATTCTTACCAACAAAATATAATTGATGTCACTAGTTTTATAAAATTATTTAAATTGTAAAAAAAAAAAAAAATTTAAATTTGAGAATGAAAATGTTGAAATATTTCTTTTAAACTGATATAATTATTGTATTATGATCTGATGACACAGACACATTTAACATATTAATTATTGGTTCCCATAGTTACCGATGGTAAAATTATTGACGTTATACCAGTTATAAAAAAAGGAGATCATAATGAAGCATATTGATTCTAAAAAATAGATTCTGCTTTTTAAATGATAATTTTTTCCCCAATTAATTATTACTTTTAAAATTTAAACACTTATTTTTTACAGTGAACTGTAAATATTATAAATGGTGTCAAACTGCTAAAATTAAATGTGATTATACATTAAAATATGCCGAAGTTGCTGAATCAACTTATTTTTATTTCCTATAAGATTTATACATAGTTCATATAGATAATTTTTATATTATTTTATGAATAAGTATTGAATACAAAGTCTCATTTGTTATTTAAAGGTGTACTTTTTCTTTAAGTTGGCTTCATAATTTAATTTTGATTGATTTTCAGAATTTAAATTCAAATGGAAAATTTTCTCTCATGAAATAAAAAAGGTTGTTTTAGCAAAAGTAATTCAAAATGTATTCTGACAAATATAAAAGGTAAATTTATGTTCCTGAAAATATTTAAACTGTTTATATGAGATAAATAATGAAAATCAGTTTCATATGAAATTGAATTTTTGTGGACATTAATATGTATATGCTTTAAGTTTGATTCTCATGTGAAATACTGTCAGCAATTTAAGTTACTTTTTAAATTCTTAAAAGGAAACATTCTCTATATGATAAAAAAAATAACATTATGAAAAATATTAGTTTGTAACCTATGAAATAACCGAAATTTATGATTAACTTAAAATAAACCATCTTTTTTAGAACAAACTTTATTAATTGGAACCATTATTTTCAACATTCTTTTGCCAATAGAAATCAAGTTTTTTTTGCCGATATCATAAAATGTATTAGTTCTGGAGTTGATAACTTATTGAATGCCGCTTCAGTATAATTTCAGATTTCTCCCGAAGGAAGTTATTTAGATGATTTAAGAAATTGATAATCCATAAATGCAAAATCAGGGGAATAGATCAGTATAAAAAGGCTAGGAATGGATTAAAGCTTCGTAGCCTAAATCATACAAATTTGTACGAATGACCATTAAAAGATGCAGTCTTGTGTTGTAGTGACAATAATTGGGCCATACATATTGACAATGCTAACTGTCTACATGTAAGCCTCTTGTAGATTCTGCCAATTTTATTACAATTTCTCCCCTGTGATAAATCGTCTGGTTTAAGAAAGCTGTGGAGGAGGAAACCGTTTGAGAATCATCACGCAGTATTTAAACTTTTTTTGGAGAGAATTATGCTTTCAAGAAGTAAAGTTTCCAGCCTCCAGCCACATCGCTGAACATTGCTGATTGTTGTGCAGAATAGACTTTTTCTCACAAGTAAAAATTCGATTAAGAAATGGATCGTTATGGTTACAATAAAGAATTATTAATTTATATTGAAAAATTAATTTTTTTATTCTCATTCAATTTATGAGAAATCCATTTATTTACTTTTTTAATCTTGCCAATAAGTTTTATGGGATGGGGAATGCCTGTAAAAGTTATGTTTAATTATTATTACGGAGTTACGTTTAACAATACTGTTGGAATATTTAGAATTAATTCATAGGATTTCGCTGTCCACAACTATTTCTGTCTTCCATTGTCTTCATTTGTGCAATTTTCGTAAGCAGATTCGAGCTTTGCGTATAAATTTTGAATGATATTTTCATTTATCAATCGGACTTCAAATGCGAAATTTATGTTTCGGACAGCTGCTACCTTATATCTTTTTTATCCACTCATATAAAAACAATGCTCTTAAATCTTGTGAAATTATCCCCCGATTAACCATATAAACATACAGAAAACTTAAAATATTTTTATATCAAATCAAATGTGAAACATCAAAATGAGAGAAAAGTTTTTTCAGCTTTGAAATGATCTCTAATATTCAAATATATTAAAGAAGTTTTATTAGCAAAAAATCTTGAAAACGCATTGGTGTAAATCGGACATTTTCTATTACAGCTTAGTAATCAATTTATTCTTACAAATGTGCAAGGTAGAGTAAATTTATAGCTACAAAAAATATCTAAAAAGCTTATTACATACATATAATTGAATACAGTTTCTCAAAAAAAATTAAAGTATAATAATATTAACTTTTTTGTGAAACACACTACGTTATGCTAAATTGTGTGACTAATTTTACTTTCTAGTGAGAATAACACATTTTCCTTACTCTAGAATTTTAATTGAATTCTTCAGTATGAACTTTTGGTTCTAAATTCTTTAAGTACAAATTTAAAGACTTTTTTTATTTGATTTTCAAATTTAATACTTAAATATTAATTCAATTTAAATTTCTCTCTAAATAAATGTAGGTTTAAAATTAAGTTTCAAAATAAAAAATGCACTTAAAAATAGTCTGAGAGTCTCTTACAATAAATAATAAAACAAATGAATTTAAAATGAATATTGAAAGAAAATAATTAATAATAAGTTGATTAGTAATGAATTCTAATTAACTATTATTAATCCAATTGTGAGAATAAAACGATATAGATTTAAAGGTGTCGTTTGCGGCTATTGTTTAAACCATACACATTTAAATATCTAAAGATTTCTTTTTTTAATTATAAGAAATACTTTAAATATATGGATAAAAATTTTGTGTGTGTGTGTGTAAATTCTATTTAATAATTGAATAACAATTAATCATTATAATCTCATCTGGGAATAATATATATGAATATTATGGGATTTTACAGTATTATAAACCGATTTTTACAAACAAAAATAGTTTTGATTTAATTAATTTACAAATATGAGTATTTATATCAATCATATCACTGAGAAATTTGCATTATTAATGAAATACTTTTGATTTATATTAAAGAGTTTCTGAAAAAAACATTTTTGTAGCTTAAAATTGAATATCTCGAAGGATACATATAGAATTTATACTCAATACAATATATGGATTATTTTAAATTACATAAAAAAATCTCATGAATCCTGGAAACATTTTCCCACATCTTATTGGAGCATTTAAATCCATATTAAAAATTTTGTGAATAAAAATTAATTTCCATTTGTAAATATTCTTTATTTTTATTTTTGAATAAAAACAAAATTCCGTAAATAAATATTCCGTGAATGAAAATAAAATTCCATAAATAAATATTCTGCGAATAAAAATAAAATTCCGTAAATAGTTATTCCGGGAGTAAAAATAAAATTCCATAAATAAATATTCTGTGAAATTAACGATTGCAAAGCTATTTTTGTTCATATATTTCTTTTATATTTTAAGGTAATATCATATGTTAAAATTTAAAAATAGATTACTTTTCCGTATTTCTTGTAAAATGTATAAAAAATCCCACAATTTATTAAAAAGAGAGTGAGTCAATATTAAGATGAACTATATTTTATATCAATAATTTCTCTTTAAAAAAATAGTAGTTTTGAGTGCATTTTCAATTTTGATTTAGTTAAATGTCAATATTAGACAATATGTTTTCACTTTAGCAGCGTTTCCTTTTTAGAATAATATATCAGTATATACACAAGAAAATAAAGAAAACAAATTGCAAAATAAAAATAACAGTTCCAAAGAAAAATAAATGTAAAACTATATTAGAAATAAATTTGGGAAAATGTTAGCTTATTTAATAAAATAAATCTATATATACTATTAAATTTATTATTATTTGTCAACACAAATACTTTTCTATGTGTATGATTCCTAATAATAGATGGTAAACAATAGAACTAGCTTGAATTCTATGATTAAAAAGTTGAGAAAGATCATTATATTATAATCATTAATACAAAGAAAGAAAATGAAAAAAATTAGAGGCTGCCGTTGCAAAATATGCGAAAGAAATTCTGTCATAAATCTTCTGCTTCTCTTAAAACGCCTCCAGGCGTTAGGTGGTAGAAGTCTAATAAGAGATTTGAAATATAATTATTAGTTATATTCCAAAATATTTTTGGTTATTTATTTACTCAAAGTTAATATATTTTCCTGAATATTAATATTATAATTGAATAAAATTTAGTTTATTTATTAAATTTACATCTTTAAAGTTAAAATAACTGTTATAAAATTTTGTTTTCAACATAAAATTTCACTTGGATTTGACCGAACTGTTGAAGTCAATAATTTGTTTAGCTTTTGTGCTTGCAATTCCTTTCAAACCTAAATTAAATTTTTTAAATTGTTGAATTAAATGTATAAATTCTTTCCCATCATTTCACTTGAATTATGACATATGAATTAAATCTTAGCTTGTGTTCATTAGATTAGATTCCTTACATTAATTGCTATATTCTGTTGGATTCTTATTTTTCCTATTTAAATAAGTCCCTGTTAATTACTTTTGTTAGATATTTTAATGAAAGAAAAAATAAATATTTGAACAATATCTTTAATAATATTTAAATAACTGTATCTTTTAAAACTATCTTAATGCCATTTTCAATGAAGATTTTATCGCTCAAAGTTGAGCAATTGTTTGCTTAGAAATAATTGGCATTGATTTAACTGTTGAAGTTTTCCTCAGGGCATATGAGCGACTTGTGAATAAAGACATTCAGAAAAATAACTTTGCCTCATATTGCTATTTAAATTTATCAAAATAGTTTTTAATGGAAATACTTTACTGAAGGAACTTTTATGAGCCTTTTTATATGCTTTACATTTGATACTATTTTTCTATAAAAATTATTTAAATAAATCCTATTAATTTTAAGTTATTACATTCGTTTTACAATTAATTTGAAATGTATTTTTTTCTAAACTCTCATTTAGTTCTAGAAAGATATATTATGAAAATTGATATATTCTAGAAAGATATATCATGAAAAAAGCTTAACTTTCCAAAATTTGAACTTTTTGGCATATTACTTTCATTTTTTTCATTTATTTTTAGTGGCTTACTTGAAACTCATCAGTTAGATATTGATAAATTTGTTTTCAAATTGTAAATTTATACACTTTCCGTAAAAGTATAAAGAATATAATGCATATTCGTAAAAAATGCGCCTACCGATTTCATTACCAAAGCAAATTAAAATGCTATGGATTACTTTAATATTTCTAACCTTTATTAAATTAAACTTTAAAAAATCAGAAATTAAGAATATAAAATTGCTTAGAATATTGCTTTCAGAAATTTAGAATATAAAAAAACTATAAGTTAAAAGTAATTTTTTAAATAAAATTGTTTTTGAAATAAAAAGGAAAAACTACAGAAAAGATTATTTTATTTAAATTTCACAAAGTTTTTAATTTAAAATATAGGACGTGTTTAAATAAAAAGTTTCTTTAAAACAGATTCTTAAAGATCCGTTTGTTAAAACTAGGTATCTTTGAATTTCCTATATTTATTTTAAATACTTGCAATAAATATAATAAAGTTATATGCTTTCTCCCAACACATATGAGAATATAACTGGTTTTGCGTGCTCGAATTTGTCGTGGAGCTACGATGATTGTTTTTAATTTTTTGCTGTTATTAGTATTACCTGTAAACATGATATTTTCTGAAACATCGTCCGTTTTTGATTTATTATTTTTATAAAAAATTTTTGCTTGTCATTCGACACGAATGATAATTGATACGGATGTTATATTTGGTACAAGAGTCTGTTAAATTATTTCTTGTAAGATAATAAATAATTTTTATTTCAGTCACAAAATACTTTTTATTCTGGTTATGTGTGCCAATTTTTTTTTAGATCAATGGTACTAGGTGCGGTGTCTTTTGAACTATGCTTCTTCTTATAGAGCTACAGGATTTTATTGTATATTACACAGCGATCATAACGAAGCCTAAATTTTATTAATATTTTTAATTAGTAAATTTCAGAGATTATTGCGTATTATTCTCTAAGTATGTGACATACAGAGATTGGTTAGGCAATATTTTGCATCTGATAATATTTTTGTATTTATTCAGAAATTTTTAAAACTTAAAAGTCCATCTATTGAAATCAAGATATGTTACAGTAGTAGATGGAATATATTTAATCCTTTATACATAGTAACTGATTGAATTGCATTAAGGGGAGTCTTCTATAGTAGATAGAAAAGCACGTTATTTTGCATTTATACAAGAATATGAAATGGAAAAATATCTTCTGTAAATAGGTCACAATATTCTTTTGTATCTACTTGAAGACATAATACATGTCAAATTTTTTCCTATTAGAAATTTAATTCCTTTGGAAACTGTTCGTCTGCTTTTATTATTGGAATTTGGTTTAGTTTATCTGATAAAAATATTAAAAAGAGAGATGTGTTTGCTAATACAAATTCCAAATGAAGTTTTATTTTAAGAAGCTTTGCTTTTGTTTTCAAGTTAATTTAATTATTTTTAAAAAAAAGCCCTCAGTTCTAGTTTTAGTTCTAGTTTTAAAATTCTAGTTTTTGGAACCCCTGCTAGAGGATTTGCTTTTTTATTGGAAAATTTTCTTTGTACATTTAATTTTCATTTAAGGTATTTTTATTAAGTAAATAAAACAGATGTTACAAAATTTATATAAGGCCGGGCCGGTATAGTTGATTAGGGCATCGTCCTCATTACTTTAAGTGCGAGTCACGGAATAACTGAAGATCTGTTGTGTTCATTAAAAGAGGAACACGTTAAAAACTGGACGTAGTGGCAATGTTCTCGAAGTGAATTGATATCTCTGGTGTGGCAGGACAAGTTTTGGGAGTCTTTTACTTGGTCCCTGCTTTAAATCCACATAGACTCCACCAAGTTGCTTCTATTTTACTGTGGTAGAGTCCAACTCAAGGCTAAATAGAGGGCAGCATGCTGGTGGAGCATCAAGCTTTAAATTATATTGTACGTAAGGTTTTCTTTGATGCTTTCTTGAATTCTAGAAATGCAAGTCTGCAAGGAAATTTCAACTTTGGAAGAGAGAGAACTTATAGTAGATATTATAAAAAATAAATTACTTTAGAGTGTGACAACTTACTATTGAAAACTTTGATAAAAATTCATCTATTACATGTGCAAAAACTTATAATTGCATTTTAGTATTTAATTTTAAATATTTTGAAAGTATCAGCTGAGAAGTATCAAATTCATTTTTATTTTGGAGGAAAAAAACTGCATTCTGTACTCATAAATATATAATATGCTTATTTATAATGCTCATTTACACTGATATTACCTTAAAATATAACACTTTTTTATCAAAAACTTTCTTGACAGTTTTTTCTCTCTATATATATATATATATATATATATATATATATATATATATATATATATATATATATATATATATATATATATATATTAAAATATCTTTCATAAATACTTAAATTTTTATGAATAATTTCTGAACTTCTTTCTTGCAGATCTTTAATGATTATAGTAGAAAACTTCATGTAATCTAAATAATAAAATCTGCTTTACCTTTTTTATTTATTGTTAGTAATTTTTTTTTAAATAAAAACTCAAGTACTTTAATTTGAAAATATAATACTACTTTATATTTAAGTCATATCAGATAGAAAATCACAGGTTTATTTGTCCCCAATATTTTCTTATAAAAATCAATAATATGAAAAAAATAAAAGTGTAAAAAAAAAAAAAAATCGGGATTATTATTCACCAAAGCAATCTTTAGTAATTTTAATATTTGTTAGATTTAATTTCGCTTTCAATATAAGTTTGTAAATTATTTAAGTACGTAATTAATATAAAACCTTCCTGAAAAAATAATAAATTTCCTGTTTAAAAAGATATTTGAAAGTTATTTTTATTATTAAAATAAAAGATCAAGGTAAAAGAAATAATCTTTGCTTTTAATGAAAAATCCTGGCATTTAGGATTAAAATTAGGATCTAAAACACTTATTTATATAAATAGGGTGCTTGAAAACTATATGTCGGAAATTATTATAACTACAGGTAGGTAGATGAGACCCAAGTAATACAATTTCTATGTGGATAGAAGGGTGGAAATGTAGTGTTTAAGTGCTAGGTCATAAATCGGTATTAAAAAAGTAGGTGAAAATACAATTGCGAATAAAAAATATATAAATTTATTTAATCTGTTTACCATTGCGAAGGGAAAAAAACAATTAATAACACTAGCACAAAAATTAAAAGAGGAGACACATGGGTAAGCAAAAGTCTATAAAATTCAGGTTTGTGACGCAAACTTTCAACAGCAACAGAAATTAACAAACCAATCTTATTTAATGTGTTACAGGAGAATCATAGACTAAGTGTTATCCTAAACGAAGTCGAAATGTGTGAAATTTGAAGAGATTGTTTCTTTAAGGCTGTGTTTGCCTTTATCCATCCATTGCCGCCAAAAACGGCAATTTCAGACCTAGAGATTTTTGATGCACCAGTTGAAGATTTTTATTTTATTTTTTATAATTAGAATCGCAATACATGAGATTATTCACTTTAAGAAAATCGACTAAAAGCTAGGTTAAAATGTCCTATAAGAATTTTTGTTGCCAATTTAAATAGTTTTATAGAATTCATAATAAGCTATCTTGTTTTTCTGCTCAATTGTTGACGGAGTACTTATCTTGGTAGGCGTGTATGGTTCATTTTGATGTAATTTACGCGATAAAATATAATACTTCATAAAGCAAAAATCATATCAACTAAAAAAAACTTCACACCATTTACATTAAAATTTAATACAGAGTTACTTTTGTAACAATCTCTTATATGTAATATTTTTAAATTTCTATTTAAATAGTATCGTCATGCAAATGATATTTGTACAAAGGATGTTCAAAGCAAGTACAAAGGATGTTCACAGAATGTACAAAGGATGTTCAAAGAATGTATAAAGGATGTTCAAAGGAGGTACGAAGGATGTTCAAAAAATGTACAAAGGATGTTCAAAGGATGTAAAAACGATGTTCAAAGAATGTGCAAAGGATGTTTAAAGAATGTACAAAGGATGTTTAAAGGAGGTACGAAGGATGTTCAAAGAATGTAAGGTTGTTCAAAGGATGTAAAAATGATGTTCAAAGAATGTACAAAGGATGTTCAAAGGATGTACGAAGGATGTTCAAAAAATGTACAAATGATACTCAAAGGATGTAAAAACGATGTTCAAAGAATGTACAAAGGATGTTTAAAGAATGTACAAAGGATGTTCAAAGGAGGTACGAAGGATGTTCAAAGAATGTACGTTCAAAGGATCTACGAAGGATGTTCAAAGAATGTACAAAGGATGTTCAAAGGATATAAAAAGGATGTTCAAAGAATGTACAAAGGATGTTTCTTTAGTTGATTGAAAATACCTTTATGTTAATAAAACACTGAATAAAATGTTAAAAGCTTACTTTATTAAAATAAAGTTAAATATATTTAGGAACTCAGTAATAATGAAAAGCTTGCTTAATGTTTATTTGTCCATTTATTAAATGAATACCCTTTTTCATATAAAACTTATTTATTAAAAAATAAATAAAATAGGATAAAATACAAACATCATTAAAATTCATTTATTCCAAAATAAATAAAATTTTCGTAAAGTGTTATTTAAACAGTGTCTATCATAATAAAGTTATTTACTAGAAAAAAAACATAGAGACAAAACCAATTTCAAACAATCTTTACACATCAAAGTAATCAAAAACAATAGAAATATAAAGACATATATTTTCCATCAAATGATACCAAGTCAATAATAATGAGAAAATTAAGTAAATTGATTTGGGGCTCTGAAACCGAACATTAATCTAATTTATTTGAAACAAAAAAAAAAATAAAATGATCTGGTACAAAAAGTAAAAAAAAGGAAAAAAGGTGTCACCCGAAAGGAAAAAAACGAATTTTCTATTGATCCAAAGATTGATGATTTTTAAAGTAACTTATGTAGGTTTAGTCGTTCTTTTTTCGATGTGAAAAACTGTACTTTTTGACTTATTCGTTTTTGATGCTTTACTGAATGAGAAGTCTGCTTTTGGATTTTAAATGTTGACCGAAAACTGATTTTTGTGACATATTTGTGGTTGACTAATACGTACAATTTTTCTTATCAACATTTTTTCTTCTTCCTAGATTTTTCTCTGTGACGCTTTCTTTTGTGAAGCTTATTTTTCAAGTCTTCAGCACACATGTTTCTACGCTGCATTTGTCACTTTTATATGTCTATTTTGACAACTTTTTTATGTTTTAAAATTCTCATTTCATTTTATTGAATTCAAGCACTTTGAATAGATAAAATATTATTTCTTTTTTATACAAGCAAATTATTATATTCATTATCTCCTGTAACCACATTAAAAATAGATTAGTGTACATTAATAGCTGAATATGAAAAAAGAATTGCTTTAAATTTGATAATTTATTTGAATATATTAATTTATAATATTTTAAAATAATTCTTGAAACATATTTTAAGGAATTTTAAAATTTCCTTCATTTTCAAAAATAAATTTTAAAAAATTGTATTTGTCAAAAACGCAGTTAAAATTCCTTAATTTTTTGATGTTATAATAAAAAATATTTAATCTGAAAAAATTGAATAATTTTCAGTAAATGGAGAAAAGGAACATTGAAATTTTTTCATAAAATATAATTAATATTTTTCATAAAACAAAATAAATTTCCGACTTCTCTTATAAAATTAAGATATTAATTCACCATACCAATTTATAAAGATAAAATAAATGTTTTAAATTAATAATAACATAATAATAAATAGATAACATAAACCTATCATTTTAATATAAAATTTACATAATTTTTAAACTTTGCAGAAAATTTTAGCTCTAATAAATTGAAGATAAATTTTATAGTTACTTTATATATAAAAGTAAGTTTGATTATTTTTATATCATATCAATGTGAATAAGGGAAATTTTCGGTGTTTTGATAATTACATTCTTAAAAAGCGATTATTCTACTAATTTTATTTTCTATTTATATATAAAGGTACCTCATTGCAATTATTTTATTAAAGCTGAGTAAACTTTGCGTTCTCATTAGATTGAAGTAACATTTTATGTAATTAAACTTTCTAACAATGTATTCATTTTTAAAATGCTTTTTTACATTATTTCCAGTTCAAAAATTAATTTATTTTACTACTACATTTTGAATTCAGTATTTTACGAAGATATATAGTTTTTTCGTCATTTGTAAGTTTTAGCAGAACATTTAATCACGTTTTTCAGGATTTAATTTTAAGCTTACAAATATAATTATTTATTTAAAAAAATAGCTTTTGTGGATAAAAAAAACTTTTTCTTAATTAGATGAGATTTAACTTATTTCCTTTTTTCTACATAATTTTCCAGTTTAGAGTTTTAATAATCTCTAAAATAAATGTAATTCTAATTACAGTTATAATTTGTAAGGATTCTTTAAATTTTTCACGTATTTATTGCAATAAAATTTAAAAACTGTAATTTAAAGTGTCATTAAAAACATTTCTTTGTACTGTTTGGTTCAAATTAATAACTTTTTTAATTTTCTTTATATACTGTTGAATATTTTAATTTTTAAATATTCAGTATCATTTTGATATTAATGAAAAACAGTATACATTTTATAAAACTTAAATTTAAATCTGTATAAAATATGTTTTCATTCATGAAAATTTATTTTGATACAAGAAAAAGACTTGGCTCAAATCTTCGTATTTATTTGTTACGGAAATTTAATGAATAACGTTAATAAACATAAATGATATTATTTATTAAAATTTTCATTTTAGTGAAAATTAGGAAATTTACTGAATAACGTTTCTGACATATTGAAATAATTTGTTAAACATAAATTTTATTATTCAATTTATTTGCTTAAGTATGCACCTGTATATCAATAATATTTATTTCACCAGTAAGAGAAGGATTCAAATTCCTCTGTAAAAAATGAAATCATATATTTTAAATTATTTTAAAAATATAAAAATTCGTTCATATTATAAAACAAGATATTTTAACAATTTATTTAAACATTGAATTATATGAAATTTGAATTCAAAATAAAAATTTCCGTTTCACTAGCAAGAACAAGAAAGAACATATTACTAACTCCACAGTGAAAACAAATCACTATAAAGCTACTGGCGATCAATAGCTTTTAGTGTTAAGAGAAAATCCGTAAGAAAGAAAAGTAACCAAGCCTAAGTATTTAAGGTAGTTGCTTCAATTGTGTTGCCCAGCAACTTTAAACACTTTATTTATCCTGTTACAAAACTTAACGACTGGACATACAATAAAATAAAACTTCTATAATATTACCTCTAGAAACCAAGAAATAAAATTAATTGAGCTGAAATGACAAAGTAAAATCTTTTTTAATTATTTGAATTTATTGGTATACTTGATAAGAAAATAAGTTCAATTACATGTCATTAGAAATGTATATTTTAAAGCATGTATTGCTAACAATATGATTAAAAGAAAAATATATATATATATATATATATAAATTTTGGTAAAATTGGCTTACGAAGAGGAAACAAGTAAAAAATGAAATCAAAACTATTTGTAAAAAATACATTAAGACTTTTAAATGTAAAACACTAGTCTAGTTTGTCTGGTTCCCAATACCAACTGGTATAGTTCATAAAATAATGAACTTGTTTTAAATATGACGTTCACAAAGTTTAGAAAAGTTGACACGATCAGTTATAGACATTTAAGCATTTCACAACTAATCTTCAACTAGCAAACAATACTGTGTCACACAGCTAATGAACTGCACTAAGTCACATTCTCAAATATTAGTGTTGTTCACTGAATCATTTGTCTATATGATGTCACTTAGTAGTTAAATCTTTCAAGAAAATTGCATGTTTGAATATGTTAGGTGGAAAATTTCATTAGTATTGAAAAAATCCTTTTAACTATTTACACAGATTTAAAAAAAAATTATCACAGTAAAATGTTGGTCATTTTATCAAATACCTGTTTTTTTATTTTATTTTTTGTATTTAAACCATAACATCTTTCTCTTCAGCTGAAATCATGATTACGCACCTTCATAACAATTCTCTTTAGTTTAAAACATCCACGACGTCAGAAAACGTTTTATCTATGTCCCATCGTATTGAGACTGCGTCGTATATCCGACTTGCCAACACATTTGCTGCTTGCCTTTAAATCGCACACTTCGAATGGCAGCAAATAAGGCATAGATGAGAAAAAATCCATTTCTGATTTTTACCAGTAATAAGGGAATATTTTTAATAATTTTTCTGTTTGTAAAAATTTTCAAAATCATGAACATTACCTGTTGTTTAAAAAAATTAGCTTTCGAATTTTCAAATTTGAGAGATATTGCTTCCAAAATTAAACCCGTTGAAAATAGAACAGAAGGAAAAGCAAAATGAAAAATTCAAGTCAAAACATACTCTTTATGGTAACTTAAAATTCCCAAGAAAATTTAATTTTTTTTTGTATATATTTACATTTTTCAAAATTGATGTTTCTTCTTTTCAGTAAAAATTAAATTCTCTTTACTGAAGCACTTTATTAGTATTTGATATTTTTCGGAATGAGACGGATTTGTTTCTCATCTCATCTACAAAAATACTATATAATTGTTAGTAATTAGTTATATGTATGTCAGTAACTCAGATTTTAGATCTTACTTTTCACTAACCATATTTAAGCATAGTTAAATTCACATTTGTACATTAATTCAATAGAATATTTTATAAAATTTTCTTTTCTAAAGTAATCAAATATTTTGAACACTTATTCCTTTGAAAATAAATACGGACAAGCAAAGTGTAGCATATTTGATGTATATTGTTTCTAGTTAAACCTTGGTCATCTGTACTCTTAAATGAAATTGTATTTTTCTGATTTGAAAATGATTTAAAATATTGTGTCTCCAGAATGAACAGAATTTTAAAGAAAAGCTTACAAAGTATTTATTGTTTATCAAAATTTCATTTAAAATTATTCTTTATTTCTGTCAATTATTCGGGATTAAACTTCAAGAATACTTTGTTGTTGTTACTAATGACACTTGAACAAGCCAAGCTCCTATACCTTGGTTATGCGAATTTAAGTCAGTAGAGTGCGTCTTTCGTTTAATTAGAGCACCACAAAGGTGAAAGTACGATTTTACTCTTCAAATCCTCCGATGGATGGCACCACCAGAGGACCCGATCTCTCAATTTTGACATTTATCCGAAGGGAGACGAAATTTTTTCGAGACCTTTACACCCATTGTAACTGCTTAGTGAACAACCACAGGACTTTCGATTCCACTATTTAATAAGCATATATATCACATGTAATCGGTGGGTCTTTTGAAGCATTGAAAATCGAATTCTGTCCTTCCGGACGGAAGGCCGATGCCCTTAAGAAGCTTAGCGGAATTTTTGAAATATGTATATTGAATTTTTAGATGGCTCAATGTAACCCTCCAAACAAATAATTTTAAACTCACTTGAACTGAAAAACATGTTTGAATGAAGTACAAATTGTATCATATTTTCAACAAATTGATAAATTGTATACATTAATCAAATTGATGGAATATTACCCATTATTCCTAAAATATACACATCTTCAAAAGTTTATATCTTGTGAATATCTTGATGGATAATAAAATGACTAAACAATGTAAGTTGAATAGGATTGGCTTGTTTGTCTTCAAGCAACAAAATTTTTCTCTACGAGGGCTGAGTAGACCGGGGCCTACTCTTTAAAAGGGATTCCGATGCACTATAAATATTCACTCTCAAAGAGAGATTCAAAACTTAACAAAATACTGAGCCAAAGCCCAGCGTGATAACTATTTGACTGCCAGTCATACTCAGTTACTTCGGATAAAAAAAATGGGTAAACTTAAGACAGATTACAATTTAGAAAATGTTTGTTAGAATTATTTACGTTTTTCTTTCTTTATTTTTCCAAGGGGAGGTATTTGACAGTGGCAATAAGTAGGATTATAAATTTTAATTGTATTACCCCAGAGAGAGAATCAGTGAGAAACTAAGTAATCCTAAATACCACAAAGATCCTTAATGATTAGAAAATCCAAACAATTAAAACAGTTCTTATCGGTAAAAAAGCAAAAAATCGATTTTTATTTCAAGCATTCCCAGAAGTGTAAAAGCAACTTCTTTTTATATTTCTCTCATCTCTAATGGATGCAATTTGTTTTCTATTATTAGTTTTGGTGTCTATGGTCATATATTTAAAATAAAATACTCCTTAATTCATGCAGCACATATGATTTTTATCAAATGGAAAAACTAATTTAATCATTACTGAGGAACATAAATGAATTTTAGAGACAAAAACATGCATTTCTAGTAAAAATCCCATCAAATGTAAACTAATTATTTCCATTTTACTACCTCTATAGAATCCCTCTGTTTTTTTTTAATAAAAATTATTAATCTTTCAAAATAAAACAAAAAAACATACTATGGAGGATTAAACACCATTGAACCTATTAAGCATTCGAAGTTTTATAACATACCTTCTCTTTTTGTGCGCATTTTATTCTATTAGTCTCTTAAAGTGAAATAAGAGTTTTAATAAATATAATAAAAGAGAAATAAGTTTTTTTTATCACATATATTTTCTATTAGATATTTCTTTAAACTTTAAAAAACTATGTTTACCTAGATCTTATTACATGTTTACTTAAATAGGGACTCATCAAACATTTATTTTTAATTCCAGTAGTGAAATTTAAATTTTTCGTGTTATGTTGAATGTTTATATAACATTTGGAATCATCAAAAATTGTTAATATTATTTGATTTGTACTTTGATTTTTTTTTACAAACTTTTGGATAATATTATTTAAATGTTTTATTTTAAAATAAATTTGATTTTTTTTTATTTGTCTAAAATATCTTGAAATTAATAAGTACCCGAATATTATTGGATAAATTAAAGGGTATTTTTTTTCTCGAAAAGAGTTTTTATATTTTTAAATGTTTCAGTCACACTGAAAAATAAATAAGTACTTAAATTACAAATTAAAAAATAAATAATCAAAATTTTATAGAATTTCTCATGTAAAATTTTCATTACCAAATAATAAATTAATTGTAAAATATTTTTAACTTTTAATTTTGTCAAATGTAATTAAAATATATAATATTATAGCAATATTCCTTTTTTTTACGCTTATAAAATATCGATTTCTATTTATCTCTTATCCAACCCATTTTTTTTTCACTTCTGTAAGGAATACGATAAAATTGGAGGATCACCTTGAAAACTCATTGAACAAGAAGAACTCGAGAACGAAAATTATATTTAAAATGCTAGATCAAAAAATTTGATTTCTTTTTTTAACATTTAAAATTTCATCACATAAGAAGATACAATTTTCCTTGGAAAATACCACAAACACAATGGATTCTGCTGCCATAAAGTAAAACCTCTGCTCTAGCCTATATCCAACAGAATGATCAATCGTTGGAATTTTTTCCTCACTTAGGCTCTGCTAGAGGCATGTCGCAAACCCCCGCTATGATCTATCTATCAAACAGCGTATTTATCTATTTATCAAGGAAGACATCAAGACGAAAGATTATTCCCCGTCTTCACTCCAGGGGGGGGGAGGACATTCAAGAAGGAATGATTCATTATCTTGCCGAAATCCCCCCTTCCATTTTTGTGCAAAAATAAACACGTAAATGTTGGGACTTGAGGGCCGACGCCTTACCACCGTGGGAGTCCATTGACAAGCCGACTGATCATTGTCAGTTAGGGGATTTCTGTTCGAAATATATGAATAAAGACAGTTCTGTGAGTATCTTCTAAGTTGAGTTGAGCAGCCTGATGCCTGCGGAGATCTGGCAGACGATAAGGAGTGATCTTTTTATTTGTCATTTTCAGAGTTTGTCAGACTTGATTTTGTTTTGTCTTTGTAGCTAACTCGCAAAGTGATTCTAGAATGATTTTTTAGATTTTGTTCTTAAAAAATGACTTACAATTCTTTTTAAAGTTAAACGCATTGAAGTTATGTGCTTTAAGCTTTTTGCATAAATATTAAATAAATATTAAATTTTTTTTTCACAAATTTGTTTTGTAACAATATATTGTAACATAATTTTAGAATTATTTATAGTTCTTATTTACATATTGTGCTTAGAATCATATTCTTATATATTATGTGTAGACAGTAATAACGAATACTAAGGTATTTTAATTGATATTTTTTACTTAGTAACTTAAAATATTTTTATCGACATGAATGGATTATCCCGATATTTTTCAATATAGTATTGTATGAATATAAAATTTCAAATAAAATCCAATCATTGATTTAATAAATAAAAAAACACATGTCTTTGAAACTAATTATGCCTAATTATAGGATAATTTTGAATGTGATTTCAAAATTTTTAATTTTGAGAATTCTAATCTGATGAGCAAATTAGTGCGAAAAGTAAATACTTTAAATAACAATAATGAGATAGTCACACATGAGCTTAAAATGCAGAATAGAATTATATACAAAAAAAATCTTATTTCTTTACTAACTATTGGTATTAAAAGAAAACTAATTTCTTTATAACGAATTTATTTATTTTAATTGATTGAAAATTTAAAATTAACGAAATAAATTTTAAAAAATAATACAAAAGAGGAATTTTCTTATTCTATAGTGAGGATTTAACTAATAAAGAAAAAATGAATTTCTTAAAACTTGTAAGAAACAGAATGACTTGCAGACTGTGGATAAGGAAGATGAATAATATAAAACATTTTAGCATAGGTATTATTTTATTCATTTCTTGATATTATTATAATTAGCATTGGTATTATTAAATTATTCGCTTCAAAAGGTGAAAAAACATAGCATTAATGAGGTCAAGATGGTCTAATTGAGGCAACTTTTGCTAGAAATGCACAGAATTTATAAAGAAGAGATGAGGATTTAAAAAAAGATATATTTTGCAAGATAAAACCTTTCCGAAATTGAAATTTTATTGCAAGATAAACTCTTATTTTTTTTATATTTATAAACATTTATTACATTTATTAGAAAGAAATACTAAATTCATTTTCAAAATTAAATTTAAAAACAATTATTTAAATATTTTTTAAATAATTTAAGCAATAAAAATGAATTTTTATTTTGTAAGTAATATCTTAAAAAAAAGTTCATAAAGTTAATGTTAATTTGAATGTCCTGCTTATTCGTAACTAAAAAATTGAGATATTCTTATCTGAATACATATATGAATAAATATTTGCATGTAATTTTAAAATTAGTTACATCCTAAGAGTTGTACATGATACACGAGTAGAGAAATCTGTATTTCTAACTCTCTCTTATCAATATCTATGTATCATTTTAAATGAATATTTCTTATCAAATAGTTAGAAAATATATTTTATATCCTTACAAACATTTATTGAATATTTATTATCGTGCTTATCATTCAAACGAACACTTATCTACCATTTTTATTAATAAAATTAAAAAAATAAATGTAGTATATGCATAACAAATAGTAAATATTTCTATTTACTATTAACACATCGAAAATGAAGCAGAATTAATATTCATCTAATGCCTTAGAACAAAATCAGTGAGGGCAAATCTTTGATCAAAGCATTACATTCGGATTTATTATTAAAGCAGTTCTACCAATCTAGATGCAGATGCTTTAACATTTGATCAGGAATATTGGAATCTTAAGCAATGGCTTTATCTCCCTTGATTTCTATACAGGATGCGTTCATCAATTATGTATATCTTATGTCTTGAGGAATTGGGATTCTAAACGAGAGCTTGTTACACCTGCTCATTCTCAGGATGAAATGTTCAAGAATATGATTTTATCATACAGATTTCCAGTATCAAATTCTATTAAAGACTATGCACCAGTTGTATTTGTGAAGATAACTTATATTTAATACATTAAGCATCATTAATTTTAGTTGTGTCTTCAATAGTCAATGATAGTATCTATTCAATTCAATTTTTATAATGTTCCTTGCTGTATTTTATGTAATTTTAGACAATGTTTTTAAGTATCCATCCTTCTTATTAATGATTATCTTCAACTAAATGATGTTTATTTTTGTTTTTCCCTACCTATATAAATAAATTTGTCGAAACTGTATAGTTTAAACTTACACAACACTATGGAAACTGCATATGTTTCGACTATTATATCAATATCAGCTGCTGAATTAAATTTACATGTTCTTGTTATCAATAATTTTAATCACAATATATATAAAATACTATAAGTTATTTCATAAAGTAATTTAAGAATTTTAATTTAAAAAGAATATAACTAATTCATTTTTTTCTGTTTAATACAACGTAATATACAAATCGTATAAAGTCATGTTTATGGACGTTCCTTGAAAATTATATAATCTATTATTATATCAATCCTATTATATATTGAAATCCTATTATATACTTTGCTTACGACGTAAATTGTGTGTGTGTGTGTGTGATAGCTTTTCAAAGCGCACATTCATACAAAAGAAAAAAACAATACTTACCATGTAGTTAAAGTTGTACAGCAGATACACGATTACAGCAACACACAAATAATAATTGACCGTTCTTACCAGAATAGCATTGTTATATTGTTTCATATACGAAAGAGGAATGTGTAATAATATGTTTCTAAATTTTATAGAGATTGAAAATTGATACAAATATTAAGGTTTATCGTATCGTACTTTAATTATTGATATTTACTTCGGTGAGGATCACAAAAATGGCTGCAGAGAGTAGAATTTTAGTATAGAATTAGGTTTACCATACGAAATGAAAATTGTACCTCTGCGGTTCACTAACACTAGTACATTTAAACACATAGTGATTAAAATAATGTCACATTCATTTATCAAAGTATATAATGATATTTCTACACATATACATTATTTCACACATATGTAGGTCCATTGCTCGTACAACTATTGGGTTGTTCGGAAAGTCATTTCGTTTTCCCACCTGCTTCAGCTTTTTGCAAGTAAACACCAGCCACTTTATGAGTGTGAAATCGTGCTACTTCCAGAAAGATGGTATAAGTTATTGGACTAGAATGGACAATAAGCAATGCAATACGATACTTATGCGTCATACGTTTTTCATTTTCTTGAAAAACAAAATTACTTTCTGAACAATCCAATAATTATAAAATAACATATAATGTGGTCAAAACATTTTTGAAAAACTGGGTTTTGATGCAAAACTAATAAGAGCAGATCACAAATATTACTTATGTTTATGATAATTTATGAATACTTATGAAAGATTTACTCTTAATCAAATGAAAAATATACAAACTTTTGGTCTGCTTTTTGAAACAAATTTTACGTGAGGAATAATGGATGAGAATTATTCGTAACTATATTATTTCTCAAATAAAATTCTTAAATTATAGGAAAGCACATTTACTATGTATGAAGAATGTCTGTTATATAATGTATACATTGTATTTGTAATGTTGTCGATGTTACTTATGAAACTTGAAAATACCAAGCTCGCTATGCCTTGGCTATGCAAATTTAAGTCAATTGGGAGCGTCTTTCACTTAATCAGGGCATCATAAAAGTGAAAGTAGGACTTTCGCTATTCAAATCTTCCGATAGATGGCAGCACCAGATGATTTTCACCTTCAATTTGGCATTGATATGAAGGGGGAGTAAATTTCTCCAGACCATTACATCCATCATAACTGCTCAACAACCGACCAATGGACTTTAGATTCCACATATTTAAAGAGCACATATATCGCATGCACTTGGTAGGTCTTTTGCGGAATTGGGAATCGAACCTCATACTTCCGGGTGGAAGGCCTATACCTTAACCACTAGGCTACCACGGCCCCATATTTGAAATGTATATATTCCAATGTATCAAGCGCTTTAAATGACGCATCAACATAGCTGATTTATCAACAAAGTTCTATTTGTTGAGCACTCTATGGCTTTTGTTCCTTACTAAAAGTTAATTTATCTGATATAGAATTTTATATAAATGTTGAAACATAATAGAAATTTAAGCTTGTGTGAGCACTCAGTTGGCCGATTCATTGTTGAATTAACTGATTAACAGTTGAACTAAAGCTTTAAATATTTAACTTGAATCTCAACTTTGCCTTACAGAAATAACAATATGCTCAAACTTCGAAGTATCACATTACGTGAAATTCACGCATAGTGAAAAAAGAACATACTAGATAAATTTTAAAATATATTGCCTCATGCATTAACTATGTTAAATGTTAATGCATTAACTATGCATTAACATTTAAAATTCTTCATAACAATAACCATCCTATGTAATTAGATATAACTTTTATTTCATTTTTATGAGTTAAAAATTCTTAAGTCGCCATTACTCTTAACTGAAAGTTAATTTCAATTACTATAACGTCAGTAAAATTTTCATAAATTTTAAATAGCTTATTGCTTTCTGAAGCACCTCTTAAAGTTCAGATTCAAACTAAAATAACTTTTTTCTAAAAATATTATTAACAATTTCGTTATGGTGAGAAAAAAATTAATAAACAATTTCAATTTAAAGTTATCGGTAAATGAAATTTTTCAGATAATTATATCTGTTTGTTATTTTCACTTGATGATATTTAAGTTAAACAATTGATTGTTTCTTAAAAATATTTATGAATCGAACGAGAGGAAGGGAAACAGAATATTGTGCACCAACGAGGACGAATTTCAAAATTAATTTTATTTTGAACTTGAATTATTAGAACCAAATGAGAGATTTCTGATTTTGTTCTCAAAATGAGGTAATTGATAACTTGCGTTTTATTTAAAGTAGATGTTATATTCAGAATTAGTTAAAATGAATGTCATGATTTTTTAGAAATGATGATTCTCGCACAAGGAGATTTGAAGATAACAATAAAAATTATTTATTATAGGCAAAATTTCTTACAAAATTCTCATGAATCAAAAATGCAGTAATAATTATAATTCAAATTCTGTCACTGGGTGGTATCGTAGAAGAATCTAAAATATCTGTTTTAGCGAGCACAGATAGAATATATATATATATATATATATATATATATATATATATATATATATATATATATATATATATATAATTTCTATCAAAAAAATGAATTTTGAATTGTGTAATTCACGGTGAATATTTTTATAATAATTTATTTATTTATTACAAATATCCCGAAATTTGGCTATTACATCATTATTTCTCTAGCCTTCCAAAATTTCTGAACTATACAGTTAAACTTTCTCTTAATAATAAAATCGTTTTAATTTATTTTTGTCGTAAAAGATTTAAGATGAAAATGAATGTAAGAGTGACTGACAATTTTTAAATTTTCGTTATAAAAACTGTATTAAACTAAATATCGGCTTATCCAAATATTTGACAAAATATTTATGAACTTAGAAAATACGAGAAAATAATATCTTGAAAGAATTTTGAAATATTGCGGATTATTTTAAGCAAAAAAGCAATATTGAGAGTAAACTTGACCTAGAAAAGGAGACAATCTCAGCTAGAAAATTTTACCTCTAATTATTCCTAAGATCTATAAATATTTCTTCATCATTTCAATGAAAGAATATTGGCTGTAATTAATTAGAAAATTATATTATTTTAAATTGACAATTTATCTTGAAGCAGATGTGAGAATAAATTAAAAAAAAAACGCTTAAATTTAATAAAAAAATTTAAATGAAATAAAAAATAAAAACTTTGAATTAAATAAAAATTGTTTCGATAAAAATTTAAAATAAAACAAATATTTTTCAACAATTAGTTATTAGAAAGGTACTTTACCACTAACTTAAGTCTGCTAGCACCGAAGACCACACAACTGTATAGAAAATTAGTGACATTTGCTGATTATTTAATCACGTACTCATGTAATAATTCACTCATGTACTTATCAGCCAAACTGAAAATGGACCACTTTCACAGCCCAAAACCTTCCAAAACGTATTAACTAATGACTAGTCAAGAATGTTAGCGTTTTAGCAACACAATCAGCATATAAACATTCCTCTTACTTATTGCTTATTAATTTATAAATTATCAAATCCAAATTTGATATTAAAACAAATGCATATTTGTCAACTGATTCTTAGGGAGAAAAACTGCAGCTTCTGCAGTCCGAATACTGGAGCACCGTGAGGAAGAAGACTTTTGGCTCCTTGCCTGTTAGTGTTACCTGGGAATTAACGGAGTGAACTTCACACCTTGGGTGACCCTACCAGGAGTAAAAACACCCGACGTACTTCGCTTACTCCTCCAAGGAACACCCCCTTAGTCCCTTAAAATTGTCTCCCTGCGGTATAATATCTATTTTCAATGGATCTCGTCTCACGTGGATATTGGAGGCAATGAAATAGCAGACAAAGGAGGGCTCAGGTCATCCTGCTCCTTCTTATTCAGCACTTATCTACCTTGAACTCTTTTCCCTGAGAAAAGCCCAGATTAAAACCGATTGGAAGGTACTTTTGACTCAACACTTCTACAAGGGAAGAAAGTCGAGACTTTCTCTGGCTCTTTGCTGTGATAGGAAATCCAGCACTTGCCTTGCACGTCTTGCCTCTGGTCACCTGAAATGCCTCACTTTTGTAGTGGGTAACAAGACCTTCCCCCTCTGTCCTAAATGTCATGGACATCAAGCTTCTTCTGAGCATGTCCTGAATTGTATGAATATACTATGGGATGAAATCTACGCTTCTCCCCTCCTTGTCATCAATTTCCTCTCAGACAACTGATTCCTAGATTTAGTCTGACTCCGTCAGACCCTAGGAGATAAGCAACAACAACAACAATTGCATATAATTTTTTTTTGCCATAATGGATTGAAATATATAAATAAGTGCAGATTTTATATAAATGATACATTGTTTCTCGTTGAAGCATGATTATCAAATTATAAATGAAGCATTTTACAGGTTTCTGTTTGTCAGCATATTTCAAAATTAAATATATATTATTATTATCATTTTCAGTAATTTATTTTAGTCCAGTTGAGAAGAAATCTGAAGTTGGGTGGAAAGGCAAAAGATAAAAATGATTTCTAAGAAATATTTTATTAAAAAATTAAGGAAAATTGTCTATTATTAGCATAGATGTGTGGTCCACATCATATATCCTTTTCACATATTTTTATTCAATGAGCATTATACTGAGGATGCCTCGAAGTTTTTTTAAAGTACAGGAAAGGTTTTTAGGAATTCACTGAGTCTTTAGTTTTCAAGTCAGTAACTGACAATATCTATCAATATCGTTATCTGATCGTTATCTATCAATATCTGACAATATCGTTTAATGTACACATAAAACGATCAAATATTCTTATTTAATACTAAATATACATGTTTTAGTAACTTCCTTCAATTATAATTATGTAAATGAACATTATTTGTATTATTTATTTGAAATATATACTTTTTCACATACTAGCTTTATTGATTTTTGCAGAAATTTTAACAGTAAATAAATCAGTTAAACTAAACTCTGTCATTATATAATGTTAATATAAACTCTAACCAAGTATTTAATACAAATTCAAATAATGGCATAAAATTTTCTACATATCTCGTATAAAATAATTATTTCAAAGCTTTTATTCACTCAATAGGCTTATTGCATATTAACCTAATTGAAGATCCGTAGAGTTTACTAATAGGTTCTGGGCCGTGTAAAATAGATTGTGGTTGCAATGCCCTCCTGGTGAAAAGATACTAATGGCCAAACTACATGGGTCTTTTGATTGCTTTCTGTTTGTAAATTTCTTATAAAAATTTCCTTCTGAATAACGATGGCACATTTAATGTGCTGCTCAACAATATAAGTGACCATCAATATTTCTCCTTTCTTCCCAGAAAATACTCAAAATTTGACAAGCTGAAATTCTTTAAATACCTGAGCATTGATGAGAAATAATTGTTAACGATAAACAAATTGAAATTTCTATGAAGTTGTAAGTTTACTCAACATTTTATTTACAGATTCTCCATGACTAAGAAATATAAGTGCACATGTCCATCCTCAAGTAAATGATTAATATTATTAAATTCCTTTTCGTTCAATTTTTCATTCATTCTGGTATTTATTTTCCAAATTTTCCCTAATTTATTCATTAATGTTTCCTCCATTTTATCATGAATAAAATCATTCAACACATTAGGCCACCAAGATTAAATTGAGAATAGTTTCGAAATAACCTTTGTAGCGCCCCATATCTTCAGCACCACCCATGACGTCATCACCAAGGAAGTCAGTCCCTCTCCAGCAACCGTAGGAATGAGACGTATATCCATATGACTCTCATGTTTACCCTATTCCCTTTAACTTTATGTGTTTAGATGTAATTTTGTTTTATTTGTAGTATATGTATCTGTGTTGTGCTCAAATTGTACCCTTAATTGTAATAAATTATTTTGAGCTATTTAAGGAACTTATTTCTTTGTTCCTATTAAACCAGATAAGTGCTACAATATAAAATAATGGCGCCCCAACGTGGGGCCTGGAGTTAGAGTTTCTTTTCGCTGTTAAAAATTCTACCCAGAATTAAATCTTGTTGTTGAGGGAACTCAAAATTTTACAGGTTACCTCCCTGATGTGTTGTGTGTTATGGATTAATGCAAAATATAATCTCATCCGAGATTGGAGTGTCTTTTGTTGTTCAACTGAGTGAGTGTCTCTTTCATTTGGATTATCCAGTTTTGATTTGCGAATTCGAGATAAGTTTTTGTTACTGTTTTATATTTCTAATATTTTAATTAATTGTGAAGAATTACAATTAAGGAAGTAATTAATGAGTGTTAATGTTTAAGCAGTTATGAATATAAAACTGTATAAAAAGTTTCTTTATAGGTTGTTGTGTTTCTGATAAAAGTGTTATTTTATGTTCTTGAATTTAGAACAGTATTAATACTTGCGAGTATAGTTATTTGTTTGATTTGGTAGATATGTTTCATATCTTATTAAATGCTTAAAATTTAGTAGAATATTGAGTTAAAAAAGAAACATTTATTTTATTATTATATTTGAAGTATTATAGTATGTGTGCGTGAATTATATTTTAAGAAAATTATGAACAATAAGTAAAATATTTGTTACTTTTGAATATTATATATTTCTTATATATTATATTTCTTAATTCTGAATATTTGAAGATAACAATCTTACGGTGAGATAGTGTTTTAAAAATTGAGTAGCTAATAGAATTTAAATGTCTGATGACTGTGTGTTTTTCATGTGATGATACTTTTGTTTTGATTTAAAACATGAAACAAGGCGCTGCAAACGACCGTTGTTATTGTTTTCATAAATGCCTCTCTGTCTAGCTGCTCAATATCTATGAATGCTATGAGAGTTCAGTATATATTAATGCTTATTTTTATTTTATTTTTTTCCTCATTCACTTTCTGTTTGGAATTTTGTGTTTTAATCTTTAGTAAGTGGTTTCATTGAATAAAGAATGAAAATATATTGTTTTTCATGTATATTTAAGGTTATATATTAAGATAACAAATAATATATTATTAATATTTTGGTAAAAGGAATCAGAATTGATATTTTAGGAAATTGAGGAAATTTAAAGAAATAAAAATTTAATAGAAAATTTTGTTATTTATATATAAAATATTCTTTGAATGCATATGATTAAGTTATCTTTATTAATATATTTTGATTTATTGAATGTTGGAATTGAAGTATTGATAAAATATAATTTATAAACAAAGGTACATTAAGTGATTATTGGTAATTGTAAAACGATAGTATAGAGTTTAAATGAAAGAAAATAAAAAGTTTCATGATAGAATTTTGAAATGTTTTGTTTCTGGTTTTGTTTCAATTGAAATATAAAATAAGAGCGAATCTTTATAAATTTAGTAAGATTAATATAATAAAATTGATTTGATTATTTTATAATGGTGAATATTATATGATTATTTCTGGGTTTATTTGATTTGATTATTTTATTATGGTGAATATCATATGAATATTTCAGGTTTATTTACAATAATTAAGAGTTCATTTTATTTGCAATTAATGTTTGAATAAATAGTAATAAGTTACATTTCATATATATTTAGAGTTATAAAAGATTTATATTTTAACACATAATCTGGTACTTAAGACTGATGTTGTTTAAATTTCGTTTTAACTAAAATAAAAACACTTGCAAAAATGTCATTCCTTGAAAAGGGAAAAAGGAGGATCTGAGAAACCTCGCTACAGAAATGGGGCTAGGGGTAGTAGATGATCTGAAAGTAATTCAACTGAAAGATATCATAAAACCAAATCAAAAGATTATGATGAAGAGTTGGTGAAAAATATGCTAACTAATATAATAGAGGAACGGCTTGAAAAGAAAACAAGCTGAATGCGAAAGAATTGCCAAAGAAAAAGAACTATGCATTGAAAAGAGAGAGCGTATGAATTGGCAACGCTTAAAACTTCAAGTGGAAGCTCAGAAGGTACTTTCCTCCACAGATCCATCCAGTGAAACAGAGAAAACAAACTGGGATCTGAATCGAATTCTCCCAAAATTTAATCCCAATAAAGATGAAATCGGACTTTATCTGACAGTATTTGAACGTCAATTAAAATTAGTGAATATACAGGATGAATTGGATGCCGTACTTGATAGGCTCATTGCCAGCCGAAATAAATCAATTAATTGCTAGAGAAAATGAAGAGGACGTTAAAGACTACTCAAAGGCGAAAGAGATGCTCTTGAAGCGCTTTAGACTTACTTCAGATAAGTTTCGGCAGATGTTCTCGCAACATAGAAAAGTGCAGAAGTAACATGGAAAGACTTCTATTTTGAAATTAAATCGTATTTCGAAGGATGGGTAAAGAATTAAATATCGTCACTTTTGAGAAATTGCAAGACTTAATTATAGCTGACCAGTTAAAAGAAAAGAACACTCCAGAGGTTAGAGAACATTTTGTTGATCAATGGTCAGAGCTGAATGATCCTTTAGAACTTGCAGAAAAGCTTGACAGTTATGAAAATGTAAGACTGGGAATGAAGAAAATTCACCTATCTTTGCTAAGAAGCCAAACTTCAAAGACTATGTTAAATCTGCTTCAGAGAGAAACTATAAGCTTCCTATTTCTAGGGAAAATGACAAAATTAAATATTCCAATTATGAAAGTCCAAAATTTACTAAAGACAAGCCAGAAAGAAGATTTTCTGTTCATTGCTATGGATGTGGTAATCCTGGTTTTATTCAGTCTAAGTGTCCAAAGTGCAACAAATTAAAAGAAGAGGCTAAAACAATTGTTAATGGTGTAAAGTTGTATACCGCACAATCTTCAGATTCATTGTCCAGTTCATTTTTTTAACTGTTTGTGGTGAAAAAGCAGCTTTTTGTGCTGACACAGGTGCATCAAATTCTATTGCGGGAGAGAAATTTTATAGTTTATTGAAAAAGAAAGGTTTCAAATTTCAAAAGAAGAATATTACAATGGTACTTGCTGATGGAAAAGAAAGAAATGTCCCAGCTTTGTCAACAGTCGTAAATCTTAATGTAGAGGGAAAGAAAGTTCGTATGAAATTTATTGCATTACTAAACGCTAGAGGCAATAGAACATTGCTTGGCACTGACTTTCTCCAGGCTGCTGGAATTGTGCTTAACATCCAGAATGGCACTTGGCATTTTAGTGAATATCCACACAGACAGTACCCATTTATCGTGAACCATCCGAAACCGTAAGTACTGCAAAAGTAATAATGTCGCAGAAATTAACTTCTCCTGATATGCCTGCTGAAATTTCAGAAACCTCTAATTCCGTGAAATTGAGGAATGATGAAGGAAACATTTGACAAGAGAACAACGAAACAAATTAAATTCATTGCTGGAAGAATTTGAAAATAACTAAGCCAGGGAGAGGCCTACTCCTTTTATTGAACATAGAATACAGACTGGAAATAGCTTCTACCTGTTGCTGAACCACCATATAGAATGACGCCTGCAAAGAAAGAGTTGTTGAAGAAAGAGCTAGATTCTTGTACTAACAGAAGGAATAATTGAGGAATGTGAGTCTCCTTATGCAAGTCCTGTGGTATTAGTACCTAAACCAAACGGTACCATTAGATTGTGTGTTGATTACCGCAACTTAAACTCAACGACTATTCCGGATAACTATCCACTACCTAGAATGGATGATTTATTGACTGAGGCCAAGTCGACGAAATACATGTCTACGATAGATTTAAGATCTGGTTATCATCAGGTCAAAGTTCATGAATCAGACCAAGAGAAGACAGCCTTCATCTGTCCATTTGGAACTTTTAAATTTTTACGTATGCCTTTTGGGTTGCGCAACGCACCCGCAACTTTTCAACGTCTCATTGATAAATTTAGATCTGGTCTCAAAGATGTTTTTACATTGCCATACCTTGATGATATCATTATCTTATCAGAAACTTTTGATGAACATTTATCAGATTTACGAAAAGTGTTTGAAAGACTTTCTATATTTAAGCTCAATGCCAATAGAAGCAAGTGCAATTTTTCTTGTGACAGAGTGAAGTATTTAGGTCATTGGATAACTGAAAAAGGTGTAGAAGCAGATGCTGACAAAGTATCCACTATTCAAAAAATTCCAACACCAAAATGTGTTAAAGAAGTTCAGTCCTTCTTACAGACTTGTTCCTGGTTCCGGAGATATGTTCCCCATTTTTCTGAAGTTGCTAGACCCCTTAGTGACTTAACTAAATGAATAAACAATGGACATGGGGTGATACAGAGCAGAAAGCATTTGAAGAGTTAAAAAGACGGCTGATTTCACCACCTGTGTTGTCTCAGCCAGATGGATCTAAACCATTCCTCATAAGAACTGATGCGAGTAATTACGCTCTAGGAGCAGTCCTTATCCAAGGAAAAAGACCGGAAGAACATGTGATTGAATATGCCAGTCGATTGCTCAGTTGGGCAGAAAGAAATTATTCAACTACCGAAAAAGAAGCACTAGCGGTAGTATGGGCTCTTGAGAAGTTCCGTGGCTATGTGGAAAATCAAGAAATCATTATTGCATCAGATCACTAACCCTTGAAGTGGCTTATGAGTATTAAATCGCCATCCGGACGCTTAGCTCGATGGGCTCTTCAAATCCAGTCATATCATCCGAAAATACTTTACACTCCAGGAAAATCTAATGTAATTGCAGATCTTCTGTCTAGACCATTTGATACAGAGGACAAATTTGTTTGTAACTTCAACACTATTTCCATAGATTTACCATCCCGGAAATCTAAAGACATTCGCGAAGAACAACTGAAGGACGAGGATGTAAGAAAGATCATAGACTGCTTTGAAAGTGGACGGAAAGATGAAAATTATGTAAAATTGGACTAGTAGAGGTTATCTCATGAATCAGGGAATACTGTATCGATATTCGCCTGAAACAGAGTCAGAAGAAGCACAGTTAGTTGTCCCCTTGTCACGAGCGAGAACGTGTCCTACAGCAATATCATGATTCTCCCACGGCAGGACATTGTGGAGCTGAGAATACGTATCATAAAATTGCTTCTAGATATTTCTTTCCTGGTATGAGAAAGTTTATCGCCGAATACGTGAAAGATTGTGCTGAATGTAATCGGTACAAATCTAACAACCAGAAACCTGCTGGATTACTCAGAACGCCTATTTACTCACAAAGATTTGAGACGCTGGCAATAGACTTGTTTGGTCCTCTTCCAGAGACCCCAGCTGGAAAAAATGGATTTTTCTTGTTGAAGATACAAGTACAAGATGGGTCGAACTTTGCCCTAAAAGATGCCACAGCTATCAATTGCTCTAAAATATTGATAGAAGAAGTCTTCTTACGCTATGGCTTACCTAGAAGACTAATCAGCGACAACGGTGTACAATTTGTCAGTGCTGTAATGCAACAAACTTGTAAGATCCTAGATATTAACAAGATCTTATACCTTTATACCATCCTCAAGCAAATCCTGCTGAACGTAAAATCGAGATCTAAAACCCAAATTAGCAATTCTAGTTGGTGACTCACATGATACTTGGGAGGACAAACTACCCATGATACGTTTTGCTTTAAACACCGCAAATGTGATTCTACAGGTCATACGGCAGCTTACCTTCAGTTCGGAAGAGAACTTCGAACCACAGACGATGTCAATCATGATATTAGAGCTGTCATTGATAACGATAACTTCGTCGCAGAGATAACACCTTACTTAAAAGAATTTGCAATGATTTACACCCAATTAGAGAACGTATAGAGCAAAAGCAAGATGCTAGAAAGGAGTACTTTGACAAGAAGCATAGACCCGTTTATTATCAACCAGGTGATAAAGTTTGGATCACTTTACATCCCGTGAGCAAGTCCAAAACCAAAACAAGTAAAAAAATTCATGCCCAAGCGTGAAGGACCTTATATTATATTAACGAATAAATCCCCAAATACATATGATGTTGCAGATCCTGCTGCCCCTGATCAAGTACTCGGTACTTACCATACCAGTATGTTGAAGCCTTATCAACAATCCTCTAGAGATAAAGGGCCAGTGTATCCATTGAAAAGTAGAGGAAGACCACGTAGACAACCTCAACCTTAACCTCAATCCTGTCTCCTTGCCGGGACGTCGGCGGAGCCAGAGGGGGAGTCTGTAGCGCCCCATATCTTCAGCACCACCCATGACGTCATCACCAAGGAAGTCAGTCCCTCTCCAGCAACCGTAGGAATGAGACGTATATCCATATGACTCTCATGTTTACCCTATTCCCGTTAACTTTATGTGTTTAGATGTAATTTTGTTTTATTTGTAGTATATGTATCTGTGTTGTGCTCAAATTGTACCCTTAATTGTAATAAATTATTTTGAGCTATTTAAGGAACTTATTTCTTTGTTCCTATTAAACCAGATAAGTGCTACACCTTGATATTTCCGTCTGATAACAACCCGCAAGGTAACAATGAAGTCAAAGTCATGTACTTCGAATATTTGCTTAAAGTTTAGAGTATCTTCTTTAATTTAAATTTGGAATTTTTTTTTTGTCATAAAGTAAATTTTGAATTTATAAATTTAATTTCTGATACTTTAAGTATTTTAATTGAGTTAAAGTTAAAGTTCCAGTAAGTCCTTGTCCAGCTTATAAATTACAAATTTAGACTAACGTACAATAGATTAGGAAATATTTTTATTTACCTTGATCTGATGATAAATAGAAATCTAAAAGCTTTTCGAATGTAAGTAAAGACAAGAAAAAAAAATTTCTTTAACATGGCTCATGAATGACGGAGGACGTACTGATATAATTTAAGCATAATAATGCAGATATAATAAATTTGTATTGTTTTTATCATGTATTTGTGCTCAAGATTAAAAAAATCAATGTTTGAAATAAATAAGAGGTTGAACTGTAATTTTAAAAAGTGTTTCTGTTAATTTCATTTTTTTTGTATATATCTAGTCAGTCTAAAATTTTAAAGAATTTAATTGAAAATACCACATTTAATTTAAAAAGTACTTATAATACATTAGATAATTAAAATAAACATGGCTCATTTTATCTCTCATTCTCCATTTTGATTAAGATAGAGTTTTATCATTCTGTTATTGATAAAAAAAAAGTTAAGAATTTCTTCTGATTTAATTATTAATCTTTGATATTTTTGTAACAGTTTTCAATTCATAATTTTTTTAATTGCTTTTAAAATCTATAATAAATTGATATTTAGTTTGAGTTCCAAAAATACTTTTTATATACAGTCTTTAATAAATTAAATTAATATCAAGCTTCATATAAATTAATTTAATATGACCTATATAAAGTTTATGAAAAAATATTAAAAAAATATTAGTTTAATGAGTGAAGAACCTTTAAAGTTGCAGATTATTCCATATGAAATGTTCAGAATACAAAAAAAATTGTGTTAAACAGCTTCAAAAATATTTCTATATTTAAATCATGAATATCCTAATTTTTATGCTGGAACAAAACTTTTTAAATAAATTTTAAAAGACGACACAATTTGAAAATAAGCAGATTATAAATCGAGATTACTCAAATAATAAATTGACATAAACTAAAACAAAGAACAATAAATACATTCCAAATTTCGTTTGAACATTCCAAACTTTGAAATCTCAGAAAATCAGACGAGATTATTGAATACACAAATTAAAACTACGCGAAAATTAAAAACGAAAGAAGTGAAAAGAAGAGAAGATGAATTTGAACAATGTTATTCAAGTTGTAATCCAACAGTCATATTTATCAAATACCAGCGAAAGAGAAAGTCTTTTAATTCTTCAGAAGTTATGGTGCATAGAAATTTTGTTGGCAGAGGCGCTTCTGTCGTCTGCGAAAACATTTTTTTCTCTACAATAACTGTTCTTTAAAAGAATATGAGAGACGAAAGTGCGTCAAAAGTTTCTCATGTTTTTCTTATTTTGACTTTAGTTTGAAAGTATCATTTATCTAAAAGCGAACTTTTTTTTCCTTAGTGGAGAAAAAATATCATAAATTACAGTTTCTACACGAAGCGATTTGTTGCTCGTCGGAAAAAGCAGGGAAGAGGAGGCAGATGAATCTCAAAAAGGGATCGCGGAACAAATTTTTCGCTTCAGTAGTTGTCTACTAGAGGAAAACGTAAAATGTTTCTTCCCATATAATTCTTTTCTTATATTTAACAAAACTTACGTTTCCATTGCAAAGAATCATTTCCTTTGTTGTCTTAAGAAATGGAAGTGATACTAAATAAAAACAAAGGAAATAATTTTATGTGAAAGTTTTCTGTTTTTGAGAATAAGGGAAATAATTATGAATTCTAGATAAGCAGTGTAGAAGATGAAGTAATGAAATATGACTACCAATTAAATAAACATAACAATTTTTATTAATTTTGCAGTTTGTGATGCCATGTTGCCAATATTAATAACTTAACAATAATATTTGGATTTTATAATTTACTTATAACAATTTTTATTAATTTTGCAGTTTGTGACGCCATGTTGCCAATATTAATAACCTAACAATAATATTTGGATTTTATAATTTACTTTAGGTTATATTTTATGGTATTTACTTATGGAAAATAACCAATAATTTTTCTAACTATGAAAGTATTATGTAAAAAGCATTGAAGAAATAATAATATAGTTGCTATATTTTATCATAAAATGAGGAAAGGTATTCGAATTTTTAAAGGAGAAAACTCAATGAAATTTCATTTCAACTTTTTATTTTGTGAGACCACAAAGCATTTTAATTGAAATCTTTACTTAATGTTGGTATATCTATTAATATTTTTTTAGAACATAAAACTCTAACTTGTTAAATTTATTTATATAGGCTTCAAAAACAACATAATTCATTTAAAACTAATTCACTATATTTAATTAAATTATGATAATATATTGTAATTTTCTAAAGCACACACAAGCGCACATAATGCGCATTAAAGCCAATTTTTGCATTTTTCATATCATGTTAACAAATAAATGCACAAATAAATTATTTGCAAATGATCAATTATAAGCCGATCAAATTAAGATCAAAATTCTTGCTTATAAACATTGAATTTTTAAAGCACACTGTGTGCAATTTATAAAAAATAACTATAAAATTAAATTAGTAATATAAAGTTCTGAGAAATAAAAATAAAAAAACATTTGCTATACTAAATTTATATTCATAGACCTATGTTTCAGGCAGTATTTTTTTAACACATTTATTTGTTCCTCTTAAATTTAAAATCCTCTTTCGCATTTTTAACTTTATCTCATCATGTATTTTTTTTTTTTTTTTTGTTACAGGTAAGCTTCATTTTAGTATATAGTTACTCTTTTAATAAAAATATAAATAAATTTTAAGTATTTAATGAAATTCTAAAAGTTAGATAATGGAAAATGCAAGATTTAGTTTACTTTAATGTTGTCCAGGATTAGAAAATAATACATATAAAGAGCTCGATATATTTATGATTCTACTATCATAAATGTATTAATGCATAGAAAGGCTTTTTCAAATAGATCATTCGGTTCACCTAAATGATATTTGTAAGAACCACCCAAAAATCTGAACCTTAGCTCAAATATATGAAAAATCGAAAGTCCGCAGAGACCGAGGTGTCTTTATTTAGGGTTGGCTGCTCGGCACAGAAGAGGGGACAGGAATGGTAGGTTGGACATTCTTTACAAAGACCATCTGTCAAAAGCAGGACGTTAGCAAGAATATGAGGGAGGGAAAGCGAAAAGCAAAAAAAATAAAAAATAAAAAAAATTGACTCCCCAACTCCTATTTGAGCATCGTCAGCTAGAGATATCCAGTAGGGCATGACAAGTATGCCTAAACTGTAGGGGTGGAGGACTGTAGAGCCTGCCGGTCCCTGGTGATCTTCTGTCAGCGGAGCACTCCCTTACCTTGGTAATTGATGTTTCAAGGGGGAGTTGCTTTTTGGTACTTCAAACTAATGACTCTATTTGGAATTGGAAAGTTAGCATCGTTTGCGACCCCACCAGGTTCGACAATTTTGAACGATTCGCTTTCAGTGGGGAGGCACCACGACGGAGAGCAGTTATGGGCTCTTGAAAATGAAACTTTTGATTAAAATATATTTGTGTGAAACAGCATGAAGAGAATTTTTTATATAAAAAATTGAAATGTTTGTTATAAATCAAGTGAAATGATAATGAATATTTTACGACAATTTTATGGAAAGAAAAAAATTTAACTTTTCATTTTTTCAAACGAAATAGGGAATTTAATAAATTTAAAAAAAAAATTGTATTTAAATATTCCCAAAATGATAACACCTAAATCATGAGGTATTTCAGGAAATCTGATATGTTTTGGTGATTTATGCTATTCATAATTGCTTAATAATAACATTCTTACGATTATTTTTTACATAATATAGATAGTTTATTTTTAAAAAATAGATTCTTGCTTGTTAAATAGAGTAATTACTAATGATTTGAATATAATGCTTCCAACTATTTTAATTGTACAGAATAAAGTCCCCCTAAGTCAAAATTAATTAGGTTTTATTGAGGGAAGTTCTATATCTGTTTACCACTTTCATGTAATCGGAGAAATTTTATACAAAAATCTTTAATGTAAAACCCAAAAATATGATATAAAAAATAAAATTGGAGAATCTTGATATCGAAAATTTTGAAAAGATGATCTGTATTGAAAATAATTCACTCTCTTTTAACAAATATTTGTGTGTGTGTGTTTCTTTAAAAATATTAACTTTTATTATTTTTATATAACTTTCTGAATGGTTAGATAAATAAGCGCTATATAGTTATAATATTTTAGTTGAATTTATATATTGAAACTAAATTTTTAATATTCTTCAAAAAATTCCTTTATATATTAATAAGAATATATAATCAATTATTTCAATGTTGTATTCCACATATAATAAATATCATACTATTTTGAATATTTTGAAGAAAGCGTCAAAGTTTCTGAAGATTTTGGATTTTTTGAAGTGTTTTTATTGTCAATAAAAAGTATCATTTTGTTAACGTATCTATCAAACTACTGATTGAATGGTTAAAATAAATTGGTAATTTGACAAAAAAAAACTATGGGATTGATTATCCAATATTTGAATTTTTTGTAAATATTTATGATCTTATGGAAATTACTTTAAATCATACAGTAATGTTAAAAAAATATCAAGCGAGTTAATTTATTTTAACAATCTTGGACATGTTTTTCATTACTGATATACTTATAAATGCATTGTCCTCTTGTATTTACATGTATAATAATGACAATAAAATGGGATTTTTACGAATATAATTTGTAAGCATTTTTCACAAGAAAAGTAGAGTAGATTGCCTATAGAATTTATTCAATGGATTTCAAAACATAAACTACGACTCATAAAATAAGTCGAGTAAGAACTAAACGTACTGTAATAAAAATTATAAGGCATTCGTTTAAATTTGTAACTTAATAGAATCAAATGAAATTCTACTTTTATTGACTTTATGATTAATGCTCAACACTTTCTTTTTTAGACATATTTTTATAAGATTGACTAAAAGTAATTTAATATTCATATATTTATCTTGGATTTGCTTCTAAATTAAATAGATTGTAACACGGAGTTTTGAATTTTTCTCACCATTGAACCTATTATTTATTTAACATAAAAAAAAACAGATTTATCAATAGGCTAATATATTTGGATATGTTGAAAGCTTTAATATTTCAGAGTTTTATCAAAATCACATTTTATAGTGATTTCATTAGCCAATGATATTTGAAACGAGTTTTGGTAAAATATTTTTGAGAACATAGGAAAGATTCGTAAATATATATTATGCATATATTATATGTTACATGAGTATGAATCAAAATGATAGTTTCGAAAAAAATTTATATTCATATATAGAATAATTTTTACTTAATTACATCTCATAAAATAAAAATCTCATTACTTATCAATAAGAAATGAGTTATAAATTACATTTACTTGTCACTGAAGATTATATTATGTTATGTGAATGGGCTTTTAAGCAATCTTATATCATTTCAATGGTCAGGAGATAAAAATAAAAGTTCTAAAATCGTTGCTAATCTTTTGCTTTCATGATGTTAAATTTAATTATTTTAATAAATAACTTTGGCAAATAAATTGTAATGGATTTTATTATTCTATAATTTCAAAACTGATAATGCTTTTACATTGGTTTCTATAACTGCAAATACAAATCAGTCTAATACAATTTTCATTGATTGTAAACCATTAATATAAAAATCAAAAGTGTAAAAGACAATTTTCATTTTTTGTCCAGTTAAAAAAACAAAATTTCTTAAGAAGTTATCGAATCAACTTACTGCCTTCTGCATTGCTACAGCCATCTGGAGGCATTTTTGAAAATTACTTTTGTACCACTTAAGAAATTTTGGTAATGCTGCACACTCAAAAGAGGCACAGATTTTTATTTACCTAAAAAATAAATTGAAATAAAATTTTGAATAAAAATTAAAATTAAAGAACAAATGAAATCTTCATTTTATGTATTTATGTGTTGCATTGAAGTCTTTGTTGTTTATTTATTATTTACAGCTAATTTTCTTATTGTTTCTACATATTCTACAAATAATTAAGCCTTTAATGTGTTGATATTTATAAATTTAAAAGTATTTTTTATGTGTATAAGTTTTCTTTTATCAACTAATGTATATACTTGATTTAATCACAAATAAAACAAAACGATAATTTGTTTCTTATCTCTAATAGATTCTTTAATTGCAGTATGAAGCATTTTAATAAAAGCAAATGTTCCTTCATCCGGAAATTCTTATTATTTTTTTAAAATGATAATATCTTTTTATTAATTTGCTGTTAATTATTTTATTTCCTATATATTTATAATTTCTGCTTTTTGCATTATTTTACATTAGTAACAGTTATTTTTATGTTTGTAATTGTTAATTACTTTTCTTTTTATTCGAAAGTAGTTATTTTAAAAGTTATTGAAATTGTTAAAATCAGAGCATTTTAAATTATCAAGTTTTCAGTAGAGGATAATCATCATAATGTGAAAAAAAAAACGTTTTCTTTCTGTACAAAAATATGTTTTATAAAGTCTATTTAATTCCACGTACTTCTAAAAATATATGCATTACCTTATTAACAATTTCCTTAAGCTCACGTGACAATCACGCAGCGTGATAAGAACTGAAACTTCAATTCCTTTGCGTTAAATTGTCTGAATATATTTATATACTACTACGTTTCACGAGCAATTGATTTTCTAGTCTACGAGTGCACATAACCGGAAACACAAATCTAAAATATTTCCCAAAGGGCATTTTTTCAGTCGAATGCAAATTTCAACAAAACATTTGGAAAATAAAATCACTTCGGCGAGAAATGTTTTTTTTTCTTTCAATATTGAACATCCCCAAAAAAAAGATATTTCTTTATTCTTCCAACAATCCGCACGCTAAGTTTTACATACATTTTGTTTCCCATCTCATGGAAACCAAATTTTTTATTCCTCTTCAAATGTAGCAGAAAAAATCTAACTCCAGAAAGAGTCAAAAAGGATGGTTATAACCTAAAAAAGAGCAAGGCACACGAGAAGCTGATGCAAGGCAACAGAGGGGGGGTGGGTGACTGCCTCGGTCAGAGAAGACGTACACGATCCATCTTCGTGGGACATTCCATTCCGTACTTTCTTTTGCGCAAAGAACAAACGATAGAAAGGGACCAAAGAGCGTCTCATATCGTTTGGTTTTTCTGGCGGGACCCGTGCCTTTGAAGTAGCAGGGGTTAGAAAGTCTCAAAGCACAAGCTGTATTTCAAATATCCGATGTATTTCTCAACGGGTGGTGAGAGGAGGTGTGGAGTGAGAGAACCGCATGTAACTCTCCACCCTATTCTTTTTCTTCAAAATGTCTGTAAATAGACTGTTTTGGGATGAAACACAAAGACAAAAGAACAAGGATGAAATACACGAGAGAGTAGTGGGGAATATATTTGTCTCCATTTTCTTGTTCAACACTGCGGAATTTCCAAAAGCGACCAGTAAATGCGGTGCCGCAAAGTTGTATTCCTTTAAAATATGGTTGTGTGTTTTCTTAAAAATGTTAAGTATGTATGTCTTTATAAAATACTCATATAGGCGGTAAATTCTGTTTGGCATGAGAATAAATGTGTTATCGAATTTTTAAAACTTATGTGATTGGGTTTTTAAATACCAATTAATATTATTAATTAATTAATTTATAATTTGTTGTTTTTCATTGATTAAGTTACAAAATGGGAAAAGCGAAAGACTTTTACATTACTTTTTAAAAATTCAACTCACTAGTTTTAATTTAATTTCATTTAAAATAAATTATTGTCTTAATTCACGAGATAATTTTATTTTATTACTGTTTCGTAGTGAAAAAATCAATTTGTTCAAAGATTACAGAAAAATTCTATATCTAAAGAAGTTAACGAGTAAAATACTAACAAATTATTATTCCTTCCAAAATTGTAAATGAAGCAAATCAATTTATTAAGTTCATTTACAAATCTGTAGAAGTTCCTTATATTATTATGGGCATTCTTATATGCTGGGTTATATATCCAGCACCTCCAAATTCTGAGTTGTGATTTTTTTGGTGGATTTCCATGTTTATCTGGCAATTTGGTTTTACAACATGGTAATTACGTCATAGAGATGAAGACCATTTAGAATTATGCAGAAAATTCTATTTTGGCAATCCCAGTATTTACGTCATCGAGAGAAATCACAATACGTCTTCATGGCAACATTTCATCGTACTTTAGAAAATTCAGAATTTGATATGCTGGAATATACAGCAATTGTACCTTTGTCTGTAAAACTATTCACCTATGTATATGTTATGATTAATATTTACGAATTGTTTACAATTATCTAATTATGTTTTGCTGACCAATGATGGAGTGGAACCCAAGCTTCGAAGCAGTAAGAGAACGGTACACCCACTGAATGCTTCACAGTATAAAATACCATCACTTTCATCTCTGTTGTTGTTTCCAATCCTTCAGAAATCTAGCAGCAGCTAGATCTGATCCGTGGCACCGTGAACCCTAGAGAAGTCGAGCACCAAAGGTAGATTTGTGCAAACATCCGCCAGAGCGAGCTCCAAACAATCCAGGATGTGATCGGGGGAAGCCAGTTTCAGATTGCATTTTGTGCCCAATGAAAAGACCTTGAACCCAAATTCAAATGTTATGCTTTTCAGATGCCAACTAATAAGTCATGAGATGCCCGTTTGATCATGTGTGTCGCCTTCAAATTTTATGCGCCTCCCAGGGTCTTCCTGATGAAAGAAGTGGGGGGGGGGGCGAGAGAAGTGAGCTTGACTTTATTCTTTACAGAGGAGAACATTCACCCCTTGAAGTGCTGAATGAATTAATTCTAAGATCAGCCGAGCACTGGGAAAAAATTATCATGATATAATTTAGTAAATATTATAATTATGATATTAAAATATAACATATTATATATCGTAGCATAATACTTTTTAAAAAATTCCTTAAACAGAATAAGAAAAAATATTTATATTTCCTAAGTAAGATTTTATTTTTCAAATCTTGAAAAGCTTGTGGATGGCTTATATGGAGGAAACTTACAATATAGGAGGAAACTTACTTAGTGTTACGACTTATGAAGGTGATTTATACAAAGCATGTTTGCTTAATGTTTAAAAATAAAAAATCTGATATTCAAATTTTATGACATTTTTTCGTAATGTACTTTATTCTCTAAGCAATTAACAAGACTTTTAATTTTCTATACAACGTTGTTCATTTCTTAGAACTGTACGCTCAAAACAAGTTCATTAAAATAAAAAGGCTTATGCTGTAAATGTGTAGAATGTACTGAAAATTAGTCCTTAATAATTAGCATTTTCTTTATTATAATTCTGGAAATTTATTTTTCTTAAATTATTACAAAAGTAATATATTATTGTAAGACTTAGTGAATACATCACATTTTAATCTCTAATATTTAATTTTTGTGAGTTTTCTTTTGATATACTATGAAATATATTACGGAAATATAACATTCTTAAATTCAATAAACTTTATGAAATTCTCCAAAATATCCATATAATTCATGTACTTCCGCGACCGTAAATCAAACTTTATTTCCCCCCAAATTATTCCATTATAAAATTAATTCTATTTTAGAATGAATGGAACAGATAACACGACTTTTTCGAATAAAAGAAACTTTTCAATAGTTCTGATACTCAGCAATGCATATCAAAGCTGTTCCTCAGAGTCGGAAAACACATGATGTTTTCGTATTCGAATTGTATCTCAAGGGTTATTTTCTCACGATGCCACCTAAAATAAGATAAATTCACTTCAACCAATCAACTTTGCAATCACATTTCTTTGTCATTCCATCGAAAAGACGGAAAGCTTTACCCATTCCAATCAGTTTTTCAGTCACTTGGGAAAAGAGGCTTAGACGTTTGTAAAAAAAACGGGAAAAAAATATTATTCTAGAAGCAGACAAACCTAAAAAAGGAATATTTCACGGCTTTTTAGGTGAATACGAGCTATTTTGCAGAGAACTCAAATTGACAACGCGATGTACCAGTATGATATCCACATTGCAAAATGGATACTTACATCAAGAGGAAATTGGTTGAATATGCTGGGAAAGAAATCGTCTGCTTTTTATGTTACCTTAGGTGAAAATATCTCTTGCAAGATATTCGAACGGAAATGGAAAATAGCTTTATTCGAATGATAGCCCAAATAAGATTTTCGGAAATTTTATTTGTTCAGAATTTTATGCGACGGCTTATGTGGAGGAAATCTTCTTTTCATGCTTTATATATCAGCGACTATTTGATTGTTTGGAAGCATAAAACTTATAGCAGATAGATGAGGACGGAATGATAGTATTTCTGATTCTCTTTTATGCCGGAAGAATATGATAATATGAATGTCGTAAATTTAAAAAGAATGATAGTTCCTCTGAAAAGTGAAGTATACGACATATAATATACACCTGTGAGGCAGACTTTAAATTGTCATCAATTTTTATTGTATTATATATATATATATTTGCACTGTACAACGCGATTATTTATTACAAATGATCTAAACTTATGTTCTTAGAATCTTAAAAGACAATTTTTATTTAAATATATATTACAAAACAAGATATAGTCACGATTAATAATAATTAGAATAAGTGTAGAATAGTAATGTTTTAATGATTTTAAAATGAAAACAGATGCAAGAACAGAAAAATTGTTTTAAAATAAAAATGCTTAAAATACAGAGGGTATTAAAATATTTTCAGAACGATTTCGTGGTCGTTTAGTTAATGTTTAAAATGTAAAAATCATTTTTTAAAATGTTCGATCTGATTGCTTTTTTTTCTAGACTATAAGTCTGCGTCATGATTAAAAGAAAGATAATTTTTTTTTAAATGTTCGATCTGATTGCCTTTCTTCTGAATTATAAGTCTGCGTCGTGATTTCGATGATAGAAGAGCTTTTCGTAAAATTTCCAGGAGTATTGCTCTCCATTCCTTTTCCACTACTTTCCAGATTACATCTATCGTGGTGGGTTTGAGTTCAGAAATAGTTCTTTCTAACAGACCAAAGGAACAATAGTTCATAGGTGAAACGTCAGGAGACTTTTCAGGAATGTGTTCAAAAAATATATATGCAAAACTTGTATTAGTCTTCATTTTTTCAAGGAATGCAGTGGTAGTTTTTGAAGTATGACTTGAAACTTGGTCTTGATAAAGTTTCACTCTATGAAAATCATTGGGATAAGGAAGTGGAATTTTTTCTGTAAATATAGGATGTAAAAACTTCTCCTGATAGTATGATGAGTTAATTTTAACTTTTTTCCCCTCTGTTTTTATTTTTAATTTCCCATTGTACGAAAAACATACGACAATCATAAACCCCTTACTGAAACTTTCTTTAAATTGATGGAACCAAGTTTGAAGATTTTTTTCTCTTCGTTTTCTATAGTAAAAAGACCTTTTTTTGTTGCAGTAATTTAGGTGAACCCATTCTTCATTAAGGGTCACAATGTATTTCCATTCATCTCCTGCTAAATGGTTTTCATACAAGATTCTACAAAATTCTTTGCGATGAGCCACATGCCTGGACAAAAGCTAGAGAACTTTAAGTTTTTTAGTTTTTTTAAGTTGTAACTCTTGGTTTAATATTTTATTCATTGTTGCTACAGATGTATCTAAAGAATTTGCAATCAATTTCTGTGTTGGCGGATTTTATCACCAGCGATTTTACTTTAGAAATATTTGAAACAGTTCGTACCCTTTCTTTAGATATTCGTTTGGAGTCTTCTTTCCATGTAGAAATAATGATTGACGGTTTTTACCTTTCCGATTAATAATGTTGCTTATTTTGCATTTAGAAATTTTAATACCATGCATTTCACAACGTTTTTGAATTCTGGAATAAAAATATTTCTCTTCGGAAAGCCCAAAAACATATCCTTCAATCCACAGCTTGTTTACATGCGATATTTTGAAAGAAGAATAAATTTAAAAGTAGCAGACGATATTTCTCATTTCAAATAATAAGCTGTTGCCAAAAATGTTATTCTAAAACATTTACTTTTTTTAATTCGTTATCGATATCGTTCTAAAAAATTATTAATACCCTCTGTAAAAGAAAAATAAAAAAGTTTTTTAAAATAAAAGTTTTTGCATATCAACGAATGCATTATTTTTAATCAAGTTAATCAGCACTACATTAAAATATTTATTGAAGTTTTATAATTTGATTTAAATGCATGAAATTAAAACTAATAAAACATGAATTAAAATATTCAGCTTTTTGTTGTTATTAATCTCCACGTCTATGAGTATATTAGACGAGGTCCACGAGTACATTCTCTTTTAAAAAATGAAAAATAAGCGTAGGAGTCTTGGATAAGTCCTCAACAGATAACCCCAGGCACTCTTGAATATGTGTAAGTGATATCTGTTCATTTTGGGATTTAGCACAATTCGGATAGATTTTGAGACCTTTTTCGAAAGTAAGTCCCTTCAGGTGGCCACTGAATAAACGGGAAGTGTAGTCTGAAGATATCGATCATAACCAACCGGAAGAGATCTTCCAAGACAATCGGCTAGATACCAAGAAATATTCAGCTTAAATTAAAGGAATAATAAATGTAGCATTTCAAAATGTAAAAATATTCTTATCCAACAATTTTAATAAAAAAAATCTATTACACTTACCTAATGTATCAAAAAAGTATTTTCTTGTAAATTTCATGTTAGGAAATGAAACTGTTGGCTAAAGTTAAAATAGAAATTTTTGTTTTATGAACTACCGTCAAAATGCATTTATTGTTTTATTAAAATTAAATGAACAATTTTAATACTTTTATTTTCTTACAGAAAACTGGAATTCTAAATTTAAAAAAATGAAATTACCAGACAAATAACCATAAGACCTTACATTAAATATTAAAACTTTTTAATCTGGAGAGAAAATATCTATGCTATTTTTTAAATTAAGAGGTAATAAAGTATTGTATTTTAAAAATTTTCTGGTTATTTATATGTAGAAAACAAATGTGCATTTCATTATGGTATTAAAAATATAATAAGCATTTTTCATAAATTTTGTTTTTATTATTTATATGTTATACGCGCATGTGTATTAAATAATATTTCTTAAATTTAAAATATATGTTTAGACACTTTATGAGATTCGTTGATATATTAAATTTTAAATTGAAATTCGTGAGTTGGATCTTATACTCGAAAATGTTAATATTAAACATAAAAAGATCAGCACAAATAGACAGAATTTTAAATAAATTAAATAATTAAAAAAAATATTTCTCATTTGCATGTATATAATATCTTACATCGGTTAAGAGTTTACAAACCATGTGATGAATTCTGTTATGTTTAAAGTGATCAATTTTATGAATTTGATAATTATTTATTATAAGTTTACTTAATTTATTGCATTTAAATGGCTAAGAGTTATATTCTCACTAGCCAATGATAAATAATTTAGAGTAAATTTATATGATATTCCCCAAAATACGAACTAAAGAAAGGTATTCAAAATATTAAATAAAGTTGTAACATGATATAGTGTCGCCATCTATAGGTAAAATATATAAATATGATGCATTAGTTTAAATTACAGCTTAAAATTAAAATAATTTAAATTCAGTCAAATTGGCATGCTAACTATTTCTAACTATATAGTTTTGAATACATGCACAAAACAATCAATACACATTTATAAATTGTGGCAGACATTCAATGTATTGCAGTATATCTGATGACAATGCATTTAAAAGAAGAGCAAACTTTATAAAATAAGTCTCATACTCATAATAGCAAAATGTTGAATTAAATCATAATTTCATCGTAATGTTTTTTTTTTTTTTTTTTTTAAGCAAGAAAAAATTTTAAGAAATTTATAATTTCTTAAAAAGAAGACATATTTTTATTAAATACGTATGATGATATAAACCGATGTGTCCCCATTCCACTATTTCTTAACAAGGTCCTTATATAATTCATTCAAAAATAAGTTAAGGTTAAAATAAATTATGTTAAACCTATGGATTTGTTTTTCTCAGTTATTTGAAAAATCTTCAAGAAAAGTGTTATTTCTGGAAGATGAAAATTCTTCTCTTTTATAATTTAATGCCCATTTTAACTTAAATCAGAAAGCTAGTTTTAAAGGAAGTATAATTTCTTATTATCTCTCTTAATAAGTAGAAAAAAATTTAAATACCCTGAATTGGACTTTTTGCTTAATAGACAATATAAGTCTGTTAGTAAGTAGTCAAATTTTCTTTAGGTATTCAGGATTTTATAAAGTAATTAGATATATGTGAAGAATTTTATATGCTTACATTTTTTACAAAGAGGAAATTCAAACACTAATAATGGAATTTATACCAGACCATAAAAGACAGTGTTTATAATATAACCCTCAAATGTTTTGTTTACAAGGCAGTTGGTATTGAAAATGTCAATTGAATATGCTCATAATTTTTAAAGTGGTTATTTTTTGCTGGAGAGCTGGCTTATAAAATAAATCAACATTAAATGTACACAAAGATGTTTAAAATGATGTTACCAGCATTTCTTTAAAATAATTTTAATTACTGCTTATGCTTTATAATTTACTTTTACGTTGGCTAATTTTTGATTTTAATAAATATTCTTTTAAGAATCCCTTCAAACATAAAATTAATATTCTCTCTAATTGTTTGTTATGATACCTCTGGGGTTGGCACGCCAACATATTAGGTGTCTTCTGCTTGGTCCTGCTTCAAAATCATGAATACTCCTCTCGGATGCTTCTATGTAACTTGTAGAACCTAACCCACGGAATAGGGAAGCATGCTGGTGCAACTATAAAAACAAGTAACTGTTTGTTGATTCTTTTAAATACCATTAATTTAACAAATGATCATTTTATGCTTCATTTACAGTCAACAATATGTTGCTCTATATATGCAAATTTATTACTTTGTTCATTTTTACCAATTTTAAATTAATAAAAAATATAGGTTATAACTTAAAGACCAACCCTATTATAAATTACTTAACAACATTAAATTGAAAAATGGATAAATTTTGTAAAATATTTGTATAATTTTCAATTGAATTATTAGAAACCAAATATTTATCTGTGTAACATAATTTCAAATGAGCAATAAATTCAAAATTACTATTTCGTTTTAGAACATCATATCAATTAGAATTAGCTATTTTATTAATAAATAAGCAAAAATGCAGTAATGCGCTTAAAATAAAATCGCATGCCTATTACCATTTTTAGTAGTAAATTAATATCATCATTTATTGTTTTCCAAATAAAAATTAATAATAAATTCCAAATGTATATATTAGCACGATATCGATTTAATCCTTTGTTCTAAAATGAATGAAGCACTCGTAAATTAATCTTTTTAATTCTTAGACATTTATAAAAACTTATTAACCAATTTTATTTCTTTATTTATTATCTTAGTAACGATGAAATTAGTAATATTTTTGTGATTAGTAATTATTTTTGAAGGTACTTTTAAAGTATTTATCGGGAAAAGATTCAAGAAAAATTCTTTGTTTAAAACTTTAATGGCTTTACAAATATTCATATAAATTGTAACACATAATAAAGTATAAACAATTGTTATAACAATATTAAAATTGTGCACACTTTTAACTCTTTAGATGTATTTCCCTTATTTTTCAGATATTTAATTTTTTCTCACTTTTATTTGAGGGAAGTAGCATGAAATCATACATTTATATAAGGCTTGTTAATCTGCATTACATTAACGGAAATGTTGAGCACTTAAATGCAAGTCAACTTCCAATAGTCATCTCTTACCTCCTTAATATTTTGCTGCTAACTGATCAATTGTAATATTTTTAGAAAATTAAATAAAATTTCATGTATAATACAATTGGAATGTAAAGGATGATTATATGTAATAATAAGAAAAGAAACACTTGATACATTTATGAGGGAAACTACATACAAAACTTTGCATCACACCATTTGATTTTAATACATATTCAACCTTTTGAATTTAATACCTATGAAACTTAGTATTTAACAAAGCTCTTTTTGAGATATATTCATTTCATTGAAACATTACATATTCTTATACCTACATATCGCAGTAGAAAATTTCATTTACTGTTTATTACTATTAGGAATAATATTGTACATGGATTAATGTTTAATTCCGAAATATATAATAAATTTCAAGAAATCATTATTATTATTATTATCATCGAAAAATTATTGGATATGGGGGTCAAAACATTTGCTTACATTTAATGGCGCTAACAATTACGGCAAAATCACTTTCATTTACCATACATAATCTCATGGGACATAGGAATAAACGACTGCCAATTAGATGGCTTGAACATCTTAAAATGGATCTATACAAAACTTTGCTCAAGAGAAACTGAAGAGTTCTTGTTGTGGATAAATCCAGATGATAATAATTTACTTTGCCCTCGTCAGGAGAAATAATGTGTCTTGAAGTAAGAAGATTTAAATTTATAGATTATATAGTAGTAATATTATATATATATATATATATATATATATATATATATATATATATATATATATATATATATATATATATATATATATATATATATATATATATATATATATATATATATATATATATATATATATATATACACATATAAACTTTTGCTTAAAGTATTTGTATTATTCCACATCATTCATATTTAATTAGTGTAATTAAAATTGGCGCATTCATTATTCGTATCAGTTACTTCTTTGGCTAAAAATAATTAATTTTTCAGCAAACTTCGTAAGAAATTTTCAGCTTAGAAATCAAGTGAGGCAGAAGAACTAAATATTAATAATTTTTTTCTTAAATGGAATTTTTATTATTTTTTGAAAACAACAGATGATTTTTCCTTTCTAAAACTCAATTATGATGTTTATAATTTTATAATTAAGAAACATTCTCAAAATTTATTGTATCTAATTCTTAAAAGAGAAAAAATTGATAATAATAGCTAAATAAAAAAAGTACGTTAAATGTTTGATGTATTTCCCTAAATTACTTTTTTTAATTATTTAATAATTTCCTCAAAACTAAGTATTCACTTCCAAGAATATTTAAATAAAACATTTTAAATTATTGCTTTTATACTGCTTTTGAAGAAACTATCTCATTCAGGAAAATGTTTTACCATCAAAACTCCATAGATATATTAATTATTTTTTTTCCCAATTCAAACTTAATTTATTGAATTTAATTAGAGATATGAAGTATGAATAGAATTAGAAAAAAAATAGTTCATTATATTTAACTTCCAGTAAAATTTTAAATTTTTTTCTACAGAAATTAATTCAGTAAATTATTTCAGTAAAATTTCAAATATATAAAATAGTATAGTGAATAAACTTTATTTTTTTCTGTAGCGACTTGATATATTTGATAAACTTCACTCTTTTATTCATGCATATTTCTGTGACAGCATATTGAATATTTCTTAGAAACTCAATAAATCATTTACACAATTCAAAATTGTAAACTTTTATTGTTTCTTCAAACAAGAATTCCAGAATTTATATGATAAAAGCTCTTCCTCCGAGTCATTTTTTTTCCTTTTTCATTCGAAATCATCTGCTTCTAATTTCTGCCATTTGCAATTGCTTTAACTTTGTAGTACAACTGACATCAACAGAGAAAAATATAATCCTGTTTCCTTCCAAAAAAGAAATATTTATAATAACCAAGGTTCTTATTTAGTATATATCTATATAATCCATACTTTCTGATCCCTTTCGAGAAAAATTACTAATAGCGATATTAGATCAAGCTTGTTGATGCCGTCTTTTCCTTTATTTCTTTTTCTCTATTATCGTTTTCTGCGTGTACTCTGAATTCTATTTTTATACTTCTCGAAGCTAGCTAAGGATTAATTTCACCGAGTAATAATAATGAACCTAACAAAAAGGAATTTTTACATGATAACTTGAATGTTATGCATTATTTTCCAGAATAACGTGATATACTCAAAGGATCATAAGGATTAAAGAAGACAATGAAAATAACTGTAGAGAAGACGTACTATTTTTACAAATATTTTGAATATTTTTGTTATTAAAAATGTTCGAAGTATTAAAATGCATGAAATATGTTAATTTTATCTAGGGAACGAAAAATTTGCTTCTAATGAAGTTTAATACGACAATACTGTATTTTCATCAAAATTCAAAAAGGTTAGGTATATATTAAAAACATAAAAATGCATTATTATCTTGGAGAAATGCTTTTAAGTTAAAATATTATTTAGAGGAACTGAAACTGCGATATTTTGATTATTAAAATTACGAAAATGAAATTTTCCCCAGAGCAAGCAATATTCTTGTACGCATTTTATGAAAGTGATATTTATTCATAAATGACAATATTAAATTATTTTTATATTCAAACACTTATTCATTAAAAAGAATTTCCCATAAATTACTTTTTTAAAATACCATTTTATTAATGCATGTTTGACAACTAATATCAAAATATTTCACTTTATTAATAAAACAAAAATTGTTATCACATAAAATGAGTTTTATAATAGAAAATATTTGTTATAAAAGAAAATTCAAATTAAAAATGTGTTCGTTTATAATTCGATTTGATTTTCCCCTTCAAAGATTTTTGTTACTATTATTTGCATTGAATGGTTTAAACTAAACGCTTAGTTTCGTTTGCTTTTTCTGTTTGTGTTCTTTTATTATCTTTAGTTAGTTTTCGCTAATGAACTGTAATATATATATTCAATTCTTAACTTTATATAATCCTTTAAATACAAAGAAAAGTTAACAACATTGAAGATATAGGTCCATTTATATAAAAACAAAGAATTTCGCTTTGAAATTCCAATGAGGAAAATTTATTATGCCAATTAAACATGATTTAATCTTGATATGTCATTTTCTAGGATTATGAAAATAAATATTTGAAATCAGTTTCATTTAATGCCAGGATAAGAATATCTAAGAAAGTAAGAAATTTATAAAACTAACTCAGGTTTGATTCATCTAAAATATGTTGGAATATTTTTAAATACATTATAAGTAGAAATTTATTTAAACATCAGAGAACGTTTAAGCACTACCTAGGCATTTAAATACCTAATACTTCAGAAAACCAAGATATTGAGCTTTTGAAAAACAAAGGCTGAAACCTAGACACGGTTTAAATTGTTAAAAACTCCAGGAACTGTTATATTCCAGATATTATTTAGACCATTAAAACATTCTAGACACTTTTCAGATTGTTAAAGACAATCCTTTCGCTGTCATCAGGCTTTGGCAAATATTACAAACCATTCATTTGGGAATCCAAGTATTCATCTGATGTTAAATGGCAACTGCATTGAGAACAAATGAAAAAAATATTTGTAATTATGAGCATAAAATATAATAGACCCAAAATATTCAACTAATCATGCTAGAATTTAGAGAATATTTTAATTAGGTTAGTTAATGTATAAAATATAACTTGTCTAGTGGTCAGCGTGCCTAACTACTGATAGGGAGGTCCTGGGATCGAATCCCGGTTCAGGCATGGATGTACTTTCTCTCTATCCTGTCTTTAACCTTTCCTTTTGTGTGAATGGTTGCCTACCCTATAAACGGGTTACTATGGCATGTGTGTGTACTGAAAAAGTCGGACTCCACACCAAATATGGTTCAGTTGGAAAAATGGAGCAGCGCACCCCAATCTGCCAGCCTAGCTAGCACACGAGAGCAACAGCAATGTATGTATTGAAAAGTTGAACAATAAAATTACGTTTTTTGCAAACATGTAAAAGTTTTGTATGATAATAGCAAGAAAATCTTGAGAATATGAATTAAATTTTGTAGGAAAGAGATTCCTTCAAAAGATACTGTACTAAATTCACTAAAAATATCACTAACATATATAATATTTGGTGAAATATTCTTGGAGGTTTTTCAGATTTACACTCTATCTTTATTGGGGTAAGCAATAATAAATTGATCCATATCACATATTTATAATTACTACTTTTCAATCATTAGTCATTTATATATTTTGGTGCAAACTAAGATCCAATTTCTTATTTTAAATTGTTAAAAATGGATTACAAAATAATGCCAAATTACTTACTTAGTATTTTTTGATATGAGGCCACAAATGTCAATGCAGATTTCATCCCACTGAACAATACATTTTTACAATGCGCTATTTTATTTTATTATTCAGTGCATTGTTATTCACTAGGAATATTGATTGATCTTGGTTGTATAATCTTTCACTAGTAGATGTTTTCTTGTTCTGTACATGCATACATAGCGGTGCAGGCGAGCCAAGGAATGTATCATTAAGTTAACGGGCTTGGAATACTTGCCCATCACCAAGTGCTTCGTAATTTTGAGCCACGGTCAGGTGACCAAGCCACACCTGAGCTGGCACCCTCCTCTACCCATCCACGCCTCACCAGCGGAAGGACTTTGGACGTCACATATTAACGTGGACACGTCCACAGCCCAAGGAGCTTCAGCAACCCGGTGAAGGAGAGTATGGTGTGGTCACCCTCCCAACCACTGCCCGCATCTTGTTCTGTACAGTGTCTTAATTTAAGATATTAAAGCCAATGAACTATTTTTAAATCTCAGATTAGATACAGGATAGATATTTCAATCAGACAAATGGTAAACTTTTTTTTAATATTTTTTATCTATTATTCGGGGCAATAATGACAATATTCACTCTTTCATGGCGAAATTAATAACACATTACTAAATATTTTTACCTTTACTTACAGAAAAAAAAAGAAAATTACTATACATTGTAAATGTAAAATTTCAATCAAAGGCATCTTGAAACAAAAAAACCGATATCTATGTATAATAGAATGAGTATTCCGTTACAGACCTACTAAATCTAAATTTGAAGTTAGCAAGCAAATCTTTAAAATTAAATAAGTGCATACAAAATTTTTCTAAACATATAATTTACTGCGAAACGACATTTTGAACAGTTGCAGAGGATAACAAAATAAATAAATGTATATTTTTGTGTCCTATATATCTGTAATTTTGAAAACTTACTATTGAGAATTTAAATTATTATTTCTACAATTCTGTAAAATTTCAATCTAGAATTGCATTTTAATTAAAAAAAAACTTTCTCACAGTATTTACGCAAGTCACTTAAAATAAAAGATTTTTTTATAATATAATAACTACAAACCGAGAGAGAGAGAGAGAGAGAGAGAGAGAGAGAGAGAGAGAGAGATAGTTTAAACTTTCATATGGAAACTACATGAGATTTAATATAAATACACATTCTTAATTATTAATTAAATGTGTATATACTAGGAGAAGTAAAAACATAATGTTTGCTAATTAAGTATAATTGTTCATTAAATGTGTACATATACTTAATAAATCAGAATAATAAAATAGTCTATAATAACAATAAATATTATTATTAGTTTAATGTTTTTATTAATTCGAAAAATTAATTTCTTAGAAATAGAAATTGACACTATAATATTATATAACATCATCTTATTTGAAAAAGTAATTTATGTTAGAAAGTTTGAAATAAAAAAAATTATTTCAATTAAAATTCTTTGTTATTTGTATATATATATATATATATATATATATATATATATATATATATATATATATATATATATATATATATATATATATATATGTATATATTGTATATATATATGCATGTATGTATATATATATATATATATATATATATACTTTACATACTTTTGAGCAGATTAATAAACTCATAATTTTCATCATTAAATTTTTAGACATTTTTTTAAAAATTGATACATTTTAAATATCGATATGTTCTAAATAGAAAAGTGTTATATTTTAATTTTATGAATATAGTTTATATTTATTAAGGAAATTTCATAATTCATGATTTGGATTTAAGTAATCATTTGACTAAATATTAGATGTATTTATCTTCAAAATGTTTACCTATATATTTTTGAAAAAATATCAAAAAAATATCACTTAAAATCAATATTATTATAAAATCTAAAAAAATTAATACAATGTTTACAGAATTAAATATATTACGAAACATATTTAAATTATTCACTATAATTGCATGAAGTGACGAAAAACTTTAATCTTTCATAAGTGAATAATTCATTACTTCCTACCTTTAATACGTTTTTAATTTGTAGTTTTGAATAATGGAATTTATTTTGTAAGAAATTGAAAGAAAATTATATAAATATATACCATACAATTTTTTCTCAAAAATAAACTTCATTTTCAAAACTTAACATTGTAAGTGAAACATCATTGAATTTTAAGTTAAAAACCATTTTTACATCGATGTTAAACTGAATTCAAGAACATATCTTCATTTAAATATTTCAAATATAATTAATATCTGAACCAATATTAAAAGTGAGAAAAAGAGAGAGGGAAGTGATCCTTAAAAGATTAAGTATATTATTCCAAACTATTTACAAAAATAAGATGAGTTAACAGAAGTACCTTCTATATAAAAATTTTAACTGTACTGAAGTATATCGAGATGTTTATAAATAATTAATATGTTTTATATAAATAATTAACTCAGACGTAATTTATGTTATAGTTGATTTTAAGTTTTGAAGACACTATATATATATATATATATCAGTATTTGTCATAATAATTATTTTAAAATCTTATCTGTTAATTAACACAAAACTTTTTCTTTTGATTAACATAGGAAAATATTTAAAAATAATTACATTCCTGCGGAATATGACTCAATATCTTTTTTATTTCTTATACTGCATGTGTGTGTGTGATTTTGGGTGTTTGTACACAGTTACCAGTGTTTAAATGTGTATATAAATAAGTACTGTACTCTATTACTTCACATTTACCTAATATAAACATTAATCGATAAATATTTTGATGAAATAAAATATTTCAACGATTAAAAAAAGATTTTAGAAACGAAATGAAATTATGTGAAGTAACCATTCAAAAGACGAATTAAAGGCTGCCTTGTTACGAATTAATTTAGAGTGATTCTCAAGGAATTAGAATTGGTTATGCTTGTTGTATTTCGAAATTATTTTCCATTGAAGGGATAATCAAATAATTTTATCTTTTATTTGTTCAAATTTTGAGCCCTTTTAAATAAATTGCTCACATTGTTTTGTTTTTTCCAGAATTACTTACTTTAAAGACTTCAAAGTTAAGTTGTACACACATTATATATATATATATATATATATATATATATATATATATATATATATATATATATATATATATATATATAATATATATATAAATACATAAACCTAATTTTAGATGCCTTGGATTTCCTGCAGTAATAAACACTGTAGAATTTGATAATTAAACTGTAAAATGGAGATATATGATTGTGTATTATCTATTACTTATGTATATATTTAATTTTAAATATTCTCAACTGTAAATTAAAAGATTTAATTTACAGACCTAAAATAATTGCTCTAAAAAATATATTTGTTTCATTTTTAATTTACATTGCCTGAACACTTATTTTAACATGTTTGATTTTGAAGCAAGAGTGAAAATATTTTATACCAATTATAGAACAAAACATTTTGGAAATTCATTACATCACAATACTTAAGGTTTTATATATAAATATTGGAATTATATTTATTCTATTTAAAATATTAATTTTTAATTTTATTCTAACAATTAATATTTTCTAACATATTTAGATTGGATGAAGTTTTTTTTTATTTTCCTATGTCAGGGAGTTGGCAGCATTGATCATTTTCCCTCTAACAGCCCAGTACAAAATACATATATATATATATATATATATATATATATATATATATATATATATATACATTATATACACACACACATATATATGTATATATATATATATATATATATATATATATATATATATATATATATATATATATAGATATATATATATTATATATATGTGTGTGTGTGTGTGTGTGTATATATATATATATGACATCTCATTTGTTTTAATTTTAAGGTATTTTTTAATAATTTTATGCTTTATATCATATATATCATTATTTAGCTTCATTCAATATTTATTAAAAATATTTTTTCTGTAAAATTTAAAACGAAATTTTGAAATTTACACTATTTTTAATATAAATTCCTTCCAATTATATCTTCATATTACTTCATGATTACTAAATCATTTTCCCTTTGATAAATTATAGTAATAAAACTATTCGGCACAATTAATGGAAAATAATTAATTATAACATAAATGTTGCTCATAACACGTGAAACCTGTCTTTATTTATATATAATCTACATATACTTACACACATATATATATACAACATCAGAGAGTTGTGTTACGTTTAATATTAGTCGCGACAATTTCGCATTTTTTCTTTTCCACCTAACAATATGTTATGTATTAGTTACGGCTTTTTTCTTAATATGTTCTCCCATTTTCACTCAGTTGTTACTCTCTCTGAATGCATTATTCTTTTATTGTTCTTTCTTTCTTGTCTTTCTTATTAAGTCTTTAGTTTGGTGTCTTCATGCATTTGTATTTCTACGTTTTTCTTTTTCTATGATGTTGTTTTTTTTACCTTTCTCCTTCCCTTTTTGTATTTATTGTATTTTCTCACCTTCAATTATTTATCTTAGATTGTCCAATTTTTCTAGTTCATTTCTTTTGTCTGTTTTACAATATCTTTCTGCTTTATCTTAATTTTTTTTGCTTTTTTTGCTCTACCTAATTTTTTGAATTGTTCAAAATTTAATGTTTTTCATCATACCATATCATCTTTTCCTTTTTTTTTAGTGAGATACACGCAAAGCTTAAGCTATCTTGCTTTTTATTGGAACGTTTTTACCGTTTTTTGAACATACATTGAAATGCAGTTTTTACTATTATCATGTTATTTATCATTTCAGTTATATATTTCCAAGAGTTGTTTTTTGTTCATAAATATCGAACTTTTTTACTTGGTTCTTCTGTTAATCATGCAAATAATTTTTTATAATGTCCTTTTTAGCTCCACCAGTTGGTATACTTTTTTACCATTAAAAATATGTTTGCATGCAATTATTTGATTTATTTATCAGCATTTTCAGAATTTCATTTGCCATCCGGTAATTCATTTCGTATAACCTTAGAAATTTTAAATGGATTCTATTTTAAACTATTTAAATAACAGAAACGTTAGATGCATGTAAAAATAAAATAATCTCCCGCTTAAGGAAAAATTACTTAAACAAAGTGAAAAAATATTTTTGTATCATGGTAAAAATATAACTATATTCTCAGAACACAATGTTCATTCAGAAAGATTTCTATTCATTTAACAAGCTGAACAGTTACATTTTAATTGTTTCAGAAAACTAATATCGAAAATTTTCAATATTTTATATCAAATTCATTTTATAATGAAATTTAAGAATACATAAATAATCCTACATTGTAGACAAATTGAGAAAGGATTTATATTTTCATATGAAATATGTTATTTCATCTTGAATTTCAAATTAATGGTATTTGTAACATCTTGAATTTCAAATTAATGGTATCTGTAAAATAAGGTGAATTTAATATCATTAATAGATTGTGTAAATCTGTCGTAAGGAACGCAAAATAAGAAATTATCCTTGTACCAACTTCGGTTGATATGCATACAAAAAAACAAAAGAATTTTTTTTTCCAACAACAATGAACTTGAAATAGAGCTTTCACATTGATGATAATAGCTTTTCAATGGTTCATAATCAATTAAGAATATTTTCTTAGTTTATTTTAAATGTTTAAATGTCTTAGTTGTAAAATGGCTTGTGTGATGTAAATGTCATTAGCAGGGTAAAATAATCATACAAATATTAGAAATAAAGCTATTCACTCTAAAATTCATTTTTTTTGTGTTAGAAGTATGGTTGTTTTATTTTCAGAAAGTCATTATTTTCTAATGATTTATTATTAATTTCATAAATATCATCTTGGAAGTGTCACTAAAAATTCAAAATCGTATTTGATATTTATGTTGGTTATTTTTTTATTTTTCATTCACAGATTATTCAATATTTTAATTGTAAAGGTTTTTATTCCTGAATGATATTTTATTCATTCCATGCATTTACAAATACAATAATATTCATATGAATAATCAAACAAGCTTAGACCACAATAAAAGATAAAGCACATTATGTAGTTATTCCTAAAAAAATGTTGAACAAATTTGTTTCGTAAATCAATACTTATCTTATAAAAATATCATAAATATTAGTTTTTGCCCATTTTATCAATATTATTTTTTTATACTATTTCAAATTGCAAACTGTTACTGAAAATGTCTTCAGAACGTCTTGATTTTTTAACACTAATTAATTAATACTCAGATATTTGTTACAGAAAAGAAAATCAAATTTAATCTAATAAAGTATTCCTATATTTTTACTTTTATTTATAATTACAATTTTCATAGCTTTTAAATGTATTATTATATTAATTTTTTTAAGTTTGCTCTTGCGACTCAAGTTTCGTTAATTTTTCAGTTCATTTACCTAATTGGCGAATTTTTTTATCAGATATTTTAAAACCAATTTATTATTGCTTAGTTAATTATACTTCTAATATTATAAAAATAATTTAATTACTTTTTTAGGAACGTACGAATATTTTATTAGAATTTCTCTTTGTTTAAAATTTTATTGAAACATCAATAAAATCTCTCATAGAATTTATGCTTATATCAAAGAAAAAGCAGGAGCTTTCTTTCGAAAAAGAATTATATTTGATCGAAAGATTTTTCGGCAATATGTTCATGATAGTAAAATGTTTAGAAAAGTTTGAGTGTGCAAAAATTACTTTTCATGTTTTAAGATTTTAAAGTGGTTTTCCCATGTAACATGTTTTCTCTTTAATGAAATTTTTGGGGCGTGTTTCAATCTCTATCACATATTCGGATAATATATTTTTCTTCAAGAAATGCAAGCTCACATCAAGCTAACTTGAAATTATTCCTGGACATTTTATTGGACAGTACTAGGAGCTCGTGTACATCCTAAATATATTTTTTATAATTTGTGATGTAGATTATGTTATTCAGAAGTGATGCGATTAAAGGATTGATTCAGGATGGATTAAAATATAAAAAAGAAAAATTGAAAGAACAATTTCTCTATAGAAGAAAAAAAAATAAAGTATAATTATTTCTCATTTATAGTATTTAATAATTTTAAAGTATTTTTGAGTGTTATTTTCTTAATTTTGTTATCCTTGTAACGGTGAATTTAATAATAATTTTTGCACTTTATATCTTTATTTTATTTTTATCAATTTTATGAAAAAAATAACGTTAGCTCGGTAATAAATGTAAATAATGCAAAAATAGTTGTTAAAATATACAATTTAATATTTTCTTACATTTCCCACTTAAGAAAAAGTAATTACATTAATTTTTATTCTTAGTATTTAATGTTTATAGTCTGTATATTTATTCCTGTCTTTTTTACTTTTGCAGATTTTTCAATTTTTACAAAACTAAACTTGTATTATAAATGGCTACATATGTGTATTTTTAGTGTTATAATTTGTTATAATTACAGTTAGTGTTATAATTACAGCAGTTACTTTTGTCTGTCTATATATTATTCAATGACTAACTTTATGGTTGCAATTTTAAACAAGTGTGAATATTCTCCGTAACTGAGAAATTAACAGGGAGTAATTATTTCAGTTCTGTCGACATGCATATATTTAGTACTGGTTATTACATCACCCATACAAATATGCAAATTATATCAATATTAAGGGAAGCATCATGACTTTTTTCCATTTATTTACACAAAAAATTTCCATATTCAAGCTGTTAAACATTTAATTTTATTTTAAAAATTCCTTTTTAAGAAACTTTCATATTTGATTAAATAGCAATTTTTGATTTTTCTACCAAGTCATATTCTTCCACAAGGTATTAAATAAATCTTTCATTTTTACATTAATCATTTTTTAAATTTTTTCCCAGTGGAGTTAATTTATTGTTTTAATTATTTTCCCTTTTTCACATACTTTGCTCTATTACTTTTTATGTTATTTAATCACTTCGCTCTTTTAAAACTTATATTATCAGCAGACATACCTATTCTTTACATTTGTCACCTAATGTGTTCATTTTTAGTATATTTGTATGATAATTATTGTATTTACTTTTATCATATTTTTATTACCAAACTTCACAAGAATATTATATTTTGCATTCGTCGTTTTTTTAATACGAACATTTTATTCAAAAGATAATGTTCTGCGTTCTTAAATAATTGTTTCTTAATAAATTAAAGAAGCCCTTTCGGTGTGGATAATTTTCTATTACTTATTAACACCAAAAAATTATAGTTTAGTCAAAAATTAAATTACATTTTTTGAAATATTAAAATAAATTCTTTACATTTTTGTTTGTGATATTTTGATTTCATAAGTATATTTTCACTCCTTTGTATATGTTTTATATTTTAACATTATTTGCTTACTATTTTAAGTTTTATTAAGTGAATTTTCTACATAATAATAAATAAATAAATAAAACTGAAATAATATTAAAAATATTAAATAACATTAATAATATTTTTCAAACATTTTATCTTAGTACCATAATATTTTATGCTAAAATCATTCTCTGTACGATGTGAGTGTTCAGCATTTTTATTGGAAGTTTATTAAGTTTAATTATTTATTTTTCATTTCTTCTTATAAATCATAATCTCTAGTCCTAAAAGGAAGTGATAATCTCGTATTCTTAGATGTATAAGTATTGTTTTAAAAATGTAAATTTCATTTGTATTTTATTATTTTCCTTCATACATATTTCACTGTATTTTATATTAAATATTAATTTACATACATTACAAATAAGAAAATAATTTAAATGGTGACTAATCCATTTGGGTGAAATTAAATTAACTTTTAAAATTTGAACGCTTGCTTGATTCAAAACAATGAACATGTTTTTCAATTGCGAATGACATCAAGACCCTGCTTAAAAATTGTATTAGCTAAAAAGATATTTTAGATCTTTTTTCTATGCAATGTTGTTAAACATAAAGCTTTCTTTAATGTTATTTCAAAACCAATTAAAATAGAAACCTGATATTTCAAGTGATTTACCATTGTTACTAATTCACATTCTTATTTCATGCATACATTTGCAGATATATTCCTCGATCTTTCTGTAAAAATAAAAAAAAAATTATGAAATGCCAAAACAAATTTAGAAATTAAACTTATCCTAATATGTTCCATTAAACAACAAAAATATACTCGGGGCCAAAATAATGTATTTTTTGCTTTATAAACAAACTGAGCTAAAGTGAGTCTAATTTCACACCTTACAAATGTACCACTCACTTAATCTTTGTAATTTTTAAAACTGTGAAGGAAAACCTAAAAATAGTTTTTATTTTGTTAACAATTGAATTAGATGTTGTAGGGGCCGTTTAGTGACTGCTGATAGCCTACTATTTTAAACTATTTAACAGATTTCAGTCACTAGTAAAATATTCTTTTAATTAGTCTGAAGTGAATTAACCTATATTCTTGGTAAGTCTTTCGATCTCGAAACATTTTATTAAAAAAAAATTAATGTACTTCTTACTAGGATCTTGATAATATTCATGTTTTGGAACATTTAACAATTCCTTAATAAAATTGGATTTCCCATTCAAATTAGAAATTGTAATTTTTGCAAGTATTCTTTTATGTATTATTTTTGAGACTAAATTGAATTGAAAATTTATGGCAGAAAATGAAAATTAAAGCTTTTCAGAAATTTAAATTTGTTTTGAAAAACCAGTTTCTTTTAATGATCTACAATTTTCTGTGAAAAAAACTGGAAATAAATAAACACATTTATATGAATGTATTTACTTTAAAATGAGTTATATTTGAGCGATTTTTGATAGAAAATCTCTCGATAGAAAAACATCAAATGTTACTTAATAGTTTTTATTTTCAGTTAAATCTCTAAAATGATAAAGCATTACTCCCATGAACATTATTTAGTCCTGTTAGTGGTATCACCGTGGTAAGGGGGTGTTCCTGGGAGGAGTGGGCTAGTACGGCGGGAGTTTTTCTCCTGGTAGGGTCACCCAAGGTGTGAAGGCCACTCCATAATCCCCAGCTAACTCTAACAGGCTTGGAGACAAGGCAGTCTTTTTCCTCACGGTGCTCCAGTCTTCGGACTACAGAAGCTTTACTTTTTCTCTCTATGAATCAGCTGTCAAATGATATTGATACTGCATCGTCCGTCACGCAGGATAAACAGTGACGCGCTCGAGGTTTAGGCAAAAGATCTCGTTCGAAAAGTCATCTACGGTCTTCCTTTGCCTTAAAAACCTTTAAGATCTTGTAGTGCAACATTAATGGATTGTCTACTTTGGCTATTAGGCTCAAATTGGATCAGTTATTGAAAATTGCGGAAACTAATGCGTCTAAATAATTGCCATTCAGGAAACTAAGTTAAGGATGAACACAAATCTCAGGTGTAATGGATTCCACATTTACAGGAATGATAGACTAAATTCGAGAGGGGGAGGCTTGGCCTTCTTTATTCGAAACATCAAATACGAAAGCATTAGCACCCTCGCTTTTGAAAATTCTGACCTTGAAATCCAGGGCATAAAAATTACATGAAGAATTAAGCCCTTAAACATTTTCATGTTTACCATCAGCTTAACCAAAACCGGCTACCGGAAAGACTCTCTATGGACAAAGATTCCGTCATTGTCGGCAACTTAAATGCTAAACATACCATCTGGGATTCTTCCAGTATTAATTACAGAGATCTTGACGCTCTCCAGTTTGCTGATGACTGTAATTTTATGATCCTCAATGATGGAACACCCACCCACAGTTCTTTTAGATCTAACTCATTAGAGGTGTTAGAATAGCCATGACCAGTACAGAGTTATTCCCTCAATGTATGTAGTCAACACTTGATAACATTAGAAGTGATCATCTGCCTATCATTATAGAATTCAATAAGAGACAAAAAGTCTTCTACTCCAAAGAAAAATTCTGGAACTTCAAGAGAGCCAACTGGACCTCTTTCAGAAACTTAGTAAATAGTGACTTGGCTTCTCTGCCTCTTAATGAATCTCTTAACACTTCCTGGTAGAATTTCAAAGAAATTATTCTTAAGTATGCTAAAATGCTAAGGCTTTTATTCCTAGCGGTAATGTGAAAAACATTATATTCCTCATTTCATTCAGAATTTTACTATTCTGGAACTTCTTCTCAAGATAAGAAAACATCTTTTTGAAACTGTTAGTCGTAAGGAGAATGGTTCTAGATCTCTAAGGTCAAAAAAATTAATGCAGAAATTAAATTATCATATAACCATTTAAAAAGATCTAGATGGAACAAAATTTGTAATCAAATTGACGTGAGAACTCCCAATTCAAAACTCTGAAAAATAGTTAAGGGCATCAACAATGTGCAACGCCAATTCGAGGAGTTCAACTCAGTCAAAGATTATAATGGACAACTGTTTAAGAACGATCAATCTGCTGCCAATGGACTTGCTACCTATTGCCAACAAATAAGTAGTTTCAACTTCACCAACGAAAACAAACCTATGTTCGCAAAGCAAGGATTATTGTACATGACTGTCATAGCTCTGACTTTAGTGATTATTCTATGGCAGCTCACTTTTCTATACGTGAACTACTTTTGGCACTGTCCTTCCTCGATCACAGCAAATCTCCTGGCCCGGACGGTATCCACGGTTTTATCCTTGTAAACCTGGGATGCCTGGGGAAAATAAGACTCCTTGACATTTTTAACTCTTCGTGGGTCAAAGGCAAACTCTCCCAGGAATGGAAAAAAGCCATCATTATTCCAGTTAAAAAGCTAAGCAAAAATTCTTACTCTCCCGAGTACTTCAGACTGATTGCTCTAACTTGTATCACTAGTAAAATCATAGAGAAATGGATTTTGATCAGACTTCATTTTTTTCTAGAAAATAAACTTCTCCCTGGGCAAAAGTATGGGTTTCGTAAGGGCCACAGCACCATTGATCAAGTTTTTTTTTTTGCTCAAGCCATCAGGGATTCCCAGAATCTCAAACCTACTAATCACAGCGTTGCGACTCTATTACACCTGTTAAAGGCTTTCGACAGAGTTTAGAAGCATAAACTCATCATAAAACTGCATAATACATTTAATTTCCGAGGTAATACAGTGGCTTGAATTTCTGATTATCTCCATCAGAGGTATATAAGGGTTAAATATAACAAATCCTTCACAAAGACTTCTCAACTTGGGCAAAGTGTTCCTCAGGGAACAAATCTCAGCCCAACACTTTTTTCTTATATTTAACTGGTACTGAGAGGACTATCTCTCCTGAGACACGCATTGGAATGTTTGCTGATGACATAGTTCTTTGGAGCTCTAGAATCTCCATTCCTGAGATAGAGTCTCGGATACCCAAATCTTTGGAGGCCCTTTCCGAGTTTGTGGCGGAGTTCAGGTTCAGTTTTAATCCATCCAAATCAGTTACCACCTTCTTTACTACAGATAAGCACTTATATCACTACTAACCTTCTTTGATACTTATTCATCAGAAACTTACCAATGAGAAACATCCAAAATGCTTGGGATTCCTTGTAGACCTGGAATTTACATGCAATAAATAAATCGAATACATTACCTTAAAAGCCAGGAAATGACTACGCATCATGAAATACATTACTGGAGAGTGGATGCAACTACCATTAGAGCTACCTACCTAGCACTCATTAGGCCCCTTTTAGAATACGGCTTCCCAATGTACTGTTGTGCTTCTAATTCCAATCTGAAAAAAATTAGAAAAAGTATAATTGAGTGCTGAACGCATCATAACTGGCTTGAAACGCAGCTGTCCTTCAGAAATAGTACTTTTCGAAGCAGACTTACAACCTCTTCATATCAGAAGACAATCCTGTCTGGTTAAATATTACAATAAACTCAACAGTTATGGCAAAAACAATCTCACGTCAAGTTACTTAAGCAACGGGACTCCGTTTCAAAGATTAAAGAAGCACAGTCCCTTTAGTCTGGTTAGCTCACTGCACTTAATCGAGAACAATGTCGAACCATATGACCTTCACTGCGGTCTGAACCCTGCTGAGGCTCTTTCCAATGTTCATTTCAATTACGAACTTTCTACGGCAGTCATCAAGAGACATGATGTTTACCTGAATTGCTAAAACATCTAACTATTAATACTATACAACGAAATGACATAAAAATCATTACTGGTGGCAGCAAAATAAATCACCGAACTGGCAGAGGAATTTTCACTGAGACTCCTCATGACAAACTCTGTCTTAGTCAACGTAATCCAGACTTCTGTTCGGTCTCTCTTAGCGAACTGATAGCCATTAACATCGGATTGGAATCTATCATGAGTGAAACTAATTATAGTGATGTCTGGATAGTAACTGATAGCCGTAGTTCAATTTAACATCTGTAAAATTGGACCTGCTTGGGAGACCAAACAAGCCTTTCTATTCTACACAAGCTTGAAATTGTCTCCCTTCGGCATAATATCTATTTTCAGTGGATCCCGTCTCACGTGGATATTGTAGGCAATGAAATAGCAGACTTTTTTGCAAAGGAGGGCTTAGGTCACCTTGCTCCTTCTTCTTCCGCACTTACCTACCTTGTAATCTTTTCCCGGAGAAAATCCTTGTTTAAAAACGATTGGCAAGTATCTTTGGCTCACCACTTCTACAATTGGTAGAAAACCGGCACTTCCTCTGCCTCTTTTTTGTGATAATAAATCTAGCGCTTGCCGCCTTGCACGTCTTGCTTCTGACCACCTAAAATGCCTCACTTTTGTAGCAGGTAACAAGACCTTCCCCCTCTGTCCTAAATGCCATTGACACCAAGCTTCTCCTGAGCATATCCTGAATTGTATGAATATACTATGGGATGAGATCTACACTTCTCAGCTCCTTGTCATCGATTTCCTCTCCGACCCCTACCCCTTGGAAATAAGCAACAACATTATTTAATTTTCTTCAAAAAAACCTTGAAATTTTTTCGACTGTCGAGAATTTGGTTACTGTTAATATATCACCTTAAATTGATGGCATAAGTAACAAGCATGCACACGTAAACTGTGATAACTATTCGAAGGTAAATTAATTTAAATGTAATAAACAGCTTCTGTACAAATTTTTAGAATGTTTCTTACATTTCAGTAAGCCTAATTCATCTGAAGTTACAAGAAAATACCTATTCCATTATAAAGTAAAACAGGAATTTTCAAAAGATATATAGAAACTTAATTTCTCCTGCAGTGCTAAATACATCTAATGTAAATGGAATCCAATATTGATAACTAATATTAAAATTCTATTGAGGAAATTTAAACAAATATCAGTGTTTTGATAGTTTTTAACTGTAACATAATTATAGAAAAAATATAATTTTCTTTCAAATTATTCAAATAACTAAGCTGAGAAATTCGTAAATATCGAAGCCTTTAATTTGATATCACCTTGTATTGATTCACACAATAGCTTCACTTTTTGAAATGACCTCCATATAAAAATTGGGAAATTCAAATTAAAAAGCGTTCAGAACTGTTAGTTTGAAAAAAATTGTCTTCTGACTTGGTAGTTATTTAACACAGAATATTGGAGAGCAAAAAGCCCGAAGGCCGTTGTAATAAGTTTTAATAACTACATCGTATTGCCTTAGTGGAAGATTTTCAGTAGATAAAAGACCAAGCTCTCATTTTACAAAGATAACCGCTGGAAAATTCTTAAGAACTCTTTCCAGGAGACGTTTCTGCTTAATTCAGAAACCCTTTCTTGTTGTTCAAGAGAGATTAGTATTCAATCCGGAACAGTATGCTCTGAGAAGTTGTGTTATATGAATAGGCCAACCTTCTTCGAAACTATTTATAAAAAATTAAAGCAAATATCAAATAAACTGGAAGTAATATTGGCAGTGTTAATAATGTAAAACGCTGAAGAATCAGCAAGTGCAGCCACTGAATATCAAAACTTCCTATAGCCTTAAGAAATTTTAAAATCCTTCTCATATAGAAAAATGGCATAATTAGTTATGCATTTTTGTGTTGTTTAGACAATTCGATAACAAAAAAAGATTAAATGAATTTTAATAATAATTAAAATTTATAAATCTCTTTGCGGACATAAATGACGAAAATAATATTTATTCACATTTCTGTATAATTGTGATTGTTACCAAGAAATAAATCTTGAATCTAGCTTATTTTTCTCCCTCAACTAGACTCTCATAAATATGAACTGAGAAAATATATTGTTTTAAGCCTTATGCATCCAGAGTATGAAGATTTGTCCTTATTTGCTATCGAAATAATTTCGTTATCCTAGAAATTTGCCATTTTAATGTCATCAATATACCCTTCTTGAATTGAATAAATTTGAAGTGATTTTAAAGTTATAGTTTTGAGATATAAAATAAGGAATTTTAAGATTGAAAGCTTAAGATTGCCACCAAGTACGAAATTTTGAACCTAGCTTATTTTTCTGCCTCAGCTAGATACTCATAAATATGAACTGAGAAAATATGATGTTTAAAGCCTAAGTTATTACCTTATGCATCCAGGCTATGAAGATTTGCCATATTTCGCTATCTAAATAATTTCATTATCCTAGAAATTTGCCATTATAGCATCATCAATAGTATATCTTCCTTAAATTAACTACACTTGAAGTGATTTTAAAGCTATAGTTTTAAGCTTTGAAATGAGGAATAAGACTAAACTCTTTTGAACTCATGAAATTTTAAAATTTTAAGTTTTGAATTTCGGAAACATGATTTATTTTATTGCAAATGGAAATTTTTATATAGTTGTCTATTTTAAAAATTACAGTGTGTTAATTTTATCATTTTTATAATTGTAAATGAATTATATACTTTTTATGCGCGTGCCTATTCTTGTGCTAATAATTTGATTATTTTTTATGAAGCGTACAATTAAATAACTATAAAAGCGCAGAGCCTGTGTAATTTTATAGCGAAATCATTATTACAAAGGAGAAATTCAAAATTCATTAGCGATTCCCTTTATGTATATAGATAATCATATAATACATTTAATTTATACAAACTACAAAGAAAATAATTCTAATTATAAAAATAAACAGAATAATGCAACGCATTTAATTGTGAAAAGAATTTTAAATTTGTGAAGTAGCAATTTATTTGAAGGAAATATTGACTGTCATATGAGAGAGAGAGAGAGAGAGAGATGTGGGAATTATCATATTAGTTCATTTAGAATATTAAAATTTAAAAAAATGCAGAATACACATCTAATTATTTGTAAAATGTGTACCAAAACCAAAACTGATAAATAAAAAGTTTTTGGAAGGAAAACTTTTCATTTATCAGTTTTTGTTTTGGTGAAAGTATTTTCCTTATATTATAAAATATTTATAAAATATAAAATTAAATTGGGAATTCAAAAAACAAACAACATACAATTAAATTTAGAAACATTCAACTTAAGCATTCATAACAGTTCTTCCCATTTGAATATCTATAAGAATAATTGCACACACAAAAGTTTTTTACAATTAAAATATATATGTGTTTATAAATTTAAAATTAAATATTTTTTTTAAAATAAAGTGTAAAGCAAAAAATAGAATTCGAATAAATTGTTATATATTGAAATGAAAGCTTAAACACTCTTTATTTTTATACATACTTAATGATTCTCATTTGATACAGATAAATAAATAAATAAGTTTCTTTTTTTAATGTATTAAAATCCAATGAAGTGCTTTTTTAGGAGAAATAGAGAATGCTTATCAAGAAATAATTAATCAATAAATAATCATTAAGAAAAAACAAAATATTTTTACATTCGGAATAGCAGTAAAAATATATTTTTGATTTTCATTATCTAATAAAAAAGTAACAAAGTATGATAAATTGAATTTTTCAAAGTCAGCGAAAATACTTAAACATACTTTTTCTCTAAGAACTCTAAGAAAATTATCCATTATATATTCCTAAAACATGATTTTTCAATTAATATGTTTCAGTAAAGTTAATCACTGACCACTTTTATGTTTCTCTAGAGATTGTTAAGACTCTGGAAGAATTTCTTAAAATTAAAAAAAATAATGATATACAGTTTGAATAAATTTTAATCAAAAATAATTTATATTAAAGAGAGGGAATTTTAATGAAAGTACTTATGAAAAATAATTTGTTTTTTTCTTAATTTAAAAGAAAGCTGGAGTTAATGTATTAACAATAAATTAAAAATCATTACAAGAGATTCCTGTATGTTATGTGTATTTTGTCTGTGGGTTGTAATATTTCATTTTTTATATATAATATCATTTATCTATAGCTTTATGGTCTTTATCCATAGGTTTTAGAATAACTGTTTATTTGGGAATAAAATCATAGACTATTTACTGATCTGTAAAGTGATGCATGTACAAATAATAGAATATATATATATATAAATAATAACAAATAATTGAATCTAAATAAAAAAACAAGTTCTAATGAAAGAAATAGTAGAAATCAAATATATATGTTTCTATAAATAGGCTAAAGAATATTCATCATTACTTATTAAAATCACCAAAGCATAAAATTATTGAACAACGAATAAACATCTTTTCATAGATTAATTTACGGTTTTACTATTATAATTTATATAAGATATAATGCTATTGAGATAACAATTTTAATAATAATAAATATTTTGCTTTAAAACTTAATTAGAAATTTATTAATTATAATTATTTATACTTTATCAAAATGATTATAGTTTTTGACATTCGTTTTCAAACACTTAAAAAATGTATGAATAAAATTCAAAAGTATAAGGGTAAAGAGGGAATATTATATAGATTTTTATGATGTCTGCTAAAAGTATTAGGGATCAATAATCTTTTTTTCATAAAACTGCCTCTTCATATATTATAAAGTGGACACAATTTCTCAACGCCAGGATATTTTTAAGTCCTTTCTGCTTGATAGAATCTTTCTTCAAGCCATTCACCAATCTCAAAAGCCTATAAAACATTTCAATAGAAGATGAGAGAATCTAAACTGAAAAATAAATCAAAACTCTAAAGTCAAAAGTGCAGAAATCTTAAGAAAGTGACATTCATAAATATTGTATGGACAGTTTAAAAAATGAAAGATACAAGCGACTAAAGGTATAGAGAAAAATATCATGTTTTTTTAAAAAGAAACTTAATAAATGCATTTGTTCTAAGACAAGACGATAAATTTATTGGAACACGAAATATAACAGTTTTCATTTATATACTTTCTTATATATCAGTTAAATGTTTTCCAGAACTTTTTTATGATACATTTTCTCAAATTCCAGATGGATAATTGTGCTTCTCTGTTTATGGGAAAATTTAATTAATCCAAGGAAAAATATTAGACTTTCTTAATAATAAAGCACAATTATAAAAAAAAATTGAAATAAAGTTTTATTTAATTAGCTTTTCCAAATTAAATACTCAAAATTCAATTTTTAAGTTTCTTATTGTTATCAGATACAAGAAGTATTTTCAAAAGCTTTTTTATAAAAAAAATTTGTCATTCGGTGAGTTTAATTTTTCTATTTTAAAATTAATAAACACTGTTCATAATATAGATCAGTTTCTTTTTGTCATTTTTAATTAGAGTAACTACAACGAAAATGATTTAAAAGAGAAAACTAGAGAAAATTCTGTTTGTATTACAGTGATCATGATAATATTTTTTGCACTAAAAGTAAATTTATTCATTTGTTTTAATGTTATATATGTGCAACGTAACACATAGAAGTTGTTGTTAAATAAATATGCTTGTTTTTAATAAATAAAAAATAAAGTTGTTTTTATTTATCAGGTGAACCTTTTAAATGCTTAAGAATTTAATTAATAACCCGGATATATATATATATATATATATATATATTACGAAAAATCAAAATCAGGAGACTGTGCTTAAATATATTTTCTATTTTACTAAATATGAGTAAAACAGTAAAAATTACAAGAAACGTTCTCTATAATAATTAAAAAATTAACACAGATCAAAATGCAAAAGTATTTAACTAATTTTTTATTATATTTCTTGAAAAATTATATGTAATAAAAATTTAATATCTTACGATTATATTTTTCGCAAATTTTGTGCAAAATATCTAAATAAAAGTTTTAAAAGTTGTATTTATTCCTTTTTATTCTAGAGTTAATGTTGAAACTTTCAGGGTTTATTTATTTTTTTTTCACTTTTCAGTGAATTTTGTAATCGAATTACGATAGTTTTGTGTGTTTTATTGAAGATTAGAACTTATTTGTCAAATCATTGACTTTAGCATCATTAATCACAAAATATAACAGTAGCTTTAATCAGATATTGGTTATTGTTTTAAATTGAAAATATTGATTGTGTACTTTCACAAATAGTACAATTCAAATGTGTTCTAAAAGAATCAAAACATTCCAAACAAATACACAATATGGGCAACAATATTGTCTATGAGACAATATTGTCTATAAGTCTATGAGAGATTAATTTTTTATTCTATAATTAAGGAATATATCATACGAAAATCTCAAAAATTTGGTTTTAATTTTTTCACACTTTAATTTGTATTATATAATCTTAAGAATAAAATTTTGAGTAAGAAAATATTTATCAATATACATTTTCATGAAAAAATTGAAACTTTTAATACAAATGTTTTAATTCAGTGTTTTGGATTATCCTATATTGCTATGTAACATTAACACTTGCAAATCAACAGCTTAAATTAAATATTTTAAGAAGAAAATTATTAAAAAACTTGAAGCACATTTTGTATAGTGTGTTTATGTTTTTTTAATATCCTTAATTCTTTTGTGTTTCTTTATCATTTATGTTTTTTTGATATTCTAAATTATGTTATTTGAATGAATCAATATTTTAATAATAAGTCATGTAAAAAATCAAGGTATCAGCAAAATGAATTTTAATATTATAAATAAAAAAGAAATTCTCTTTAATATATTTCGAAAATTAACTTAAAATAACAGACAAATTTTTCCAACTAATATACACATAATTCCTTAAATTTTAGTCTAAAACGCAATGAATCTCAAAAAAGAACTTAACTATATTTAAATTAAATCACAAAGTTAACTTTATAATAAATGTTGTCATCTTAAAATTACACCATGAGTTATAGTGGATATTACGCAGCAATTGTTAACATTTTAAAAGACTTATAGTATTAATAAGCACTGACTGTCATTATTAGTTAAGTCGCTTATAGTATTTCTGAACCATGTAATTAAATTTGAATTATTAGTCGCTAAGTCATATTTGTAGTTATATATCTTAATAAGGATATAATTTAAGCTGCGAGATAAAAGGAATTAATGTTTTAAAGACAGATTTATCGTTATGAAAGTACAAATGTGTACAATACATTTACTGTTAAAAATTACTTTGTTTTAAATATATTTTGAAAGATATTTTATAAAAGTTTATTATTTATATAAATATATTCCATATAATATATATATATATATATATATATATATATATATATATATATATATATATATACGTACATGTGTATGCATATATAGGATTATAGGAATGTATGTCGAAAAAATATATTAATATGTATTTATATTTCTCTTGTAAAGGTTAATATTAAGACATTCTTCTTTAATTCATTCATCCTATACTTATCAAAAATCTGAAACTATAAATGCGCTTAGGGACTTTGTTTCAAGAAATATATATAATTCTAGTATTAATTACATAGAAAATTATGTTTATTAGGTCATTTGTAATAAGTTTTATTGGTATGGAAGCCCGTTGGCTAATAGGAAGTGTTTCGCGTTCCAAAGATACAGGTCTGAATTTTAATCCTCATGCCGAGCAAGGTTGATTTAGTCTTTCATCTTTTCAGTGGGCAGATAAATTGAGTATCAAACATGCATGGGAATTAAGCACTGGTGAATTCTGACCACCTTGTAGAGAGACATGGATCGTACCTTAATGGATTTCGGCCAGGGAAACGTGTATGGGTACAGCAGACTTTGGCTTACATATGGCCTTTCGTGCCACTGATTTAGTTTTTTTTTTCTTTTTTTTTGTATACATATCAATATGCCGTGCTTGTATGATGTACGCAAAAGATGCAAGTTAAAATAGTCTATAACAATGTGGACACCGATATTAGTTTTAGTGTTTATTTAATTAAAATAATCTTTACTCTCCCCACGAAAATATTTCGCTTCCGAAAACAACCCTTATCAACGATTGAATACTTAAATTAAAACGTCTTCCATAATTACAGATATCTGAACATGTTTGAGCGAAAGCTGTATCTAATGACACTGCTATATATTCTCAGTTTAGAGTTGTTATTTTTGAAATAGTTAACATTTAAAAAAAAACTGAATATAAAATGAGTAATTTGAAATAAGTTTTCCGATTGAAAGCAGGAATGAGTTTTGTAGAAAATATGAAAATACTTAAAGAAATTGTTACTAAAAATGTAACTTACATTATTAATGAATTGCAACTTATATAACAACAAAATAATTTTTAAGGAAAAAGTATTTATAGTAATGAATAATAATACTACAGTTTACAGCATAAATAATAGGAATGTATGTTAATAAATAAAAAATACCTAAACTGTTATTTATAGTGATACAATATCATAGTATCTCCTAAACGTGGTCTAGATTGCAATTAAATTTTGTGGAAAAAGCCAAAACATAACAAAAATAGTATCAAAGTCGTGTTTCATGTAACCTATTATTAGAGAAAGACGGATTTGGCATAGCTCTATATATTACTACACCTCTAAATAAACGAAACTCTTTTTTTCTAATAATTAATCTAATAATTTTCTTCTTTTAATTAAAGGAAAAACACTTGAAACTAATTTAGAAATAACAAGAATTTTTTAAATTCCATTGAGTCGGGAAACCATAAATTCTGCAGTACAATAAATTATTAAATAATTTCAATTTGAAACGGGTATTTATTAAAACTGATTTTCAAACCCAGAAAACGTATGATGTGCTTAAGTTTCATACAAACACACTCTTCAGTAATTGAAATTCAACGATGCTAAAGTAATTCAAGCCCAGATTCAACATTCCAAACTATTTCCTGAAAATGCTAAGACGTATTTGACTTAAGCGTAGTTATCAGCCGAAACTGTATAATTTAGCTTTGAGGAAGTTGTTACATTTCAGTATTTCCTAGAAATTTTCAATTGTAAATAATGTTGAGAATTATTAAATTTCTGCATAAAGATATTCAGAAATTGATTTTTTCCCTTCTTATTAAAACTTACCAGCATTTGAGAAGGAAATTTTAAGAATTTTTATCAAATCAATAACATCTGAATAAGTTTAACAGCATTGAAAGAAGTATATTTTTATATCTATGTACAAACAATTACAGAAAACAACTGAAATATAATATCAATATTGCATGAAGTTTGTTAATTTTCTCCTGTTCATAGTTTAAAGAAAAAATAGGATTCATATCTTCAGAAGAGTAAAATGTTTGAGATAAAATCTTATAATTTTTGTAAAAGAAAAAGACAGATATTTTACTTCGGCAAATACATTTATCAGTATACATACTAAGAGGTTACAGAAATTTAGCTTAACACCATGAGAGTAAACCTCATTATTTATAACATAGTTAGTTTTTCAAAAGGCGAGACGTAGTGAATGCATTTCAACATCAAATACATTTCAACATCATTCAGCATGTCTATACCATTCATAGTAAAATGTCAACACTAATTACATTTTTGACGGAAGAATTCCATTCTTATAGTATGTATACACAACACTATATAAAAGAAAATTTTGCAAATAATTTTCATACAGACTCTGAATTTTATTCTTATGCTTAGGTAAGAAAAATAATTTTATGTTTTCCATTTGAATTATAAGCTTCTACAACCCCGTAATATACTTTGGAAAGGTTCATAATTTTATAAAATCTTGCGTATATATATATATATATATATATATATATATATATATATATATATATATATATATATATATATATATATATATATATATATATATATATATATATATATATATATATATATATATATACAGTAAGACCCTACTTAACACGGGGTACGTTCCATCAAAGTAGAGCGTAATGATAAGCAGCACTAAACGAGGCTATCTTAACATGGTGGGGTTTAATGGGATTAGGTATTAAATTTAATAATGTTTCTTTTAATAAAAATATAGCGAAATATTTATTTCTAACAAAAATAAAAACAATATAAACGAATATACTTATAAAAACAAATAAAATTCTAAGTCATCAGATGATTTAGCCTGTACTGTGTTTCCAATTTTTAGTCTTTTTATTAACAATCCTTGATAAAAAGAATGTAGTTCGCGCTTTCTTTAGATACTTTATCCACTTACCAACAACTTCTAACAGAATTTTGCCTTCTGTTAGAAGTTGTTGATAAGTGGATATAAAATATCCATAACGTCCTTCTTGCTTTTGAACTCCTGTCAAAATTTGTATCTTTTTCAACAAATTGGTCCATAATTTCAGTTATAGTTGTCAAACTCCTTCTTACAAGGGCCATTAAATGTTCTTTTTGCTCTTCTTCAAAATCACTACTATCAACATTTTTTCTTTCTTCTTGCTCAGTTAATTCATTGGGCTCATCATTAGAAATACTAGCTGTTGTTTCTTGAGCTATTTCTCCGATGTCCTCCACATTTATATCATCTAAGCCGATTTGTTTCGCTAATTCCACAATGTCATCCATATCGACAGTGTCCAATGTCTTCGCTCTTACTAAAATCTGGCCAAATGTTCTTCCATACTCTTTTCAAATATCTTTCTGTTATCTCATTCCAAGAAAGATTTATGTTTTTTACAACATTCATGATACTGTAGTTTTTCTAAAATTCTCTTACTGATTGCTTCTCTCCTCCATCTGTTTTTTCATACATCTGCTTAAATGTTCACAGCATGTAATGTACCTAAAAATTGGATATAACGCCTTGGTCCATTGGTTTGATTAAGGCAGTTGTGTTAGGTGACAAGAAAACCACTTCGACTGGAGTGCATGTTGTTAAGACTGATAAATTTGTTGGATGGCTCTGAGCATTATCAATTAATAGTAGTGCTCTTTGTACAAGTTTTTTGATTTCGCAAAAATGTTTAACAGAGTCGGGTAGAAATGTTCAGTGAACCAATCCTGGAAAAGCTTTATATTTATCCATGATCTTTTATTAGACTCTCAAATTACAGCTAAAGTTGATTTAGATATGTCTTTCATCTCTTATGGGTTTTTGGAGTGGTAAACTAATTCTAGTTTTAATTTAAAATCTCCGCTTGTGTTACCACCCAGTAGATGTGTTAAGTGATCTTTTGCAGCTTTAAATCCGGATAGTCGTTTCTCTTCATTGGAGAGAAATGTTTGTTTTGGCATTCTTTTCCAAAACAGGCCTGTTTCATCAACATTAAAAACCAATTCTGTAGAATAGTTTCCTTGTTAAACTATTGTTTGTAATGTCGTTGGGAATTTAGTCACCGCTTTCGTATCACCACTTGTTGTTTCTTCTGTAATCTTTATGTTGTAAGGCTTATTTCGATGTTTAAATCTATTAAACCTTCCTCGACTAGTAACGAAAGTTTTACTTATGTCACTAGCCTCAGCCTGAATGTCATTAAAAATTCTTCTAGCTTTTTCCATTATGATAGATTGGCTTAATGAGATATTGTGTTTAGTTTCATCGTCAATCCATATAGACAGTCGTTTTTCCAATTCCTCTATAATGTTATTTCTAGAACAGGTAATTTTAGTTGCAGAGCTTGCCGTATTTACATTTGCGGATAGTAATATTTTTTTTTATTCTTAAGAATTGTCCTTATTGTTGAAATTGCCAAATTCAATGCAGCAGTAATTTGAGATTGACATTCACCAGAATTCAATCTTCTTATCATTTGCATTTAGTTTTCAGTGAAATGCTTTTCCTCGTTGCTTCTTTTCTTGTTTTTCTATCATTACCTATGATAAAAACTAAAGATCATAATATTTGTCATTCTGTTAATCGTTTTTGTATTATATAAATTTATGCTTACAATAATTTATGTAATACAATAACGATTAATAGATAAAAATATAATAAACCAATTTTTCTTTCTGTATGGATAATATATTATGTTTCAATAAAATTATATATATATATATATATATATATATATATATATATATACATATATGTGTGTGTATATATATATATTATATTTATAGATAGATAGATAGATATAGATATATATATATATATCGATAGATAGATAGAGATATATAATGCTTCTAAAAATATTTTTTCATTTCAATTAACTTTGCTATCTTCATTTATTTTTTCAAACAGTTTTGAAATTGTCAATGATAAAAAAGCGAAACGAAACCATATACAGATTTTACTAAATTACGAAAACTAACGTAAAACGAAACATAAAAACAATAATAAAAGTTAGCAGGAAAATGAACTACATTGTAACTTGAATTTTATAATGTTAAAAAAAATCAAAACAATAGTGTAATTGAAAAAAAATCATGGTTTTATAGGAATTTTCCTTTTCAATGATTTATTTGTCAAATTCAATCATTCACCTCTTTCTTCTTAGATTTTAAAAATTATTTTTAAAGTTCTCGAATATCTATTTCTAAGCGAGAGAAAGAAAGAATGAATGCTTGGACTTTTATTGGAAGACTTAAACTTAAGTATGCACGCAGGACAGTGGGACAAAGATGGCAAAATGGCAGAGAACCAATTTTAAGAAGCAGAGAATGTTCAATGTCAACAAAACACAATGGAATCTGAAATCATTAACAGCATATAAGAACTTAAAACATGTTATTTGATTTAAACTTTTAACGTAATTCAATGTGATAAAAATATAATTTTTTTTACAGAAACGGAACACTGGTTATGCCAAACAAAAGAATCAAAAATAAGTTTAATCAAAATAAATTTATATGCATTTATGTCAATGGTGTTTATTCCATGGGAATCAAGATGTTATATGCACTGGTAGTCTCTGCGTTGATGCCAAAAAGTGGTAATTGATATATTATCCTATACTTATCCAGAAATTATTTTATGACATGGGACCATTAGAATGCATTACCTAGATTCAACGTAATTGAACATATGGACTTGAATATCATACAAAATAGTTTTTTGGTAGCTAAAAAACATGTAAATGAGACATTTGGTATTAACATTGTAAAATAATAGTTTCTTTTAAAACTTCCTTGAAAGTTTACCAGGTTTAAAATTTCTTGTTTACTGTACAAACCTTGAACTGCTTACTTCCAGGAATGTTTACCAGGAGAGTTCATTCGAAAATTATAAAGGAAATTCTAACCAAGAAATAAAATACTGAGAAAAACAGGTAAAGAGAGAGAGAACCGAATGTTTTGCTATTACGCTATTGTTGGAATTATTTACTCATGGAAACAAAAATTAATTTATCTTTATTATTTTCCTGCATTTTGAAATGAAATATACAAACAAACAAATTTATTTTATAAATGCTCTTAGAAATTATTGTGTAATAACCTATTCCATTTTGAGTAATTTAAATATTATGATTTATTATATATATATATATGTATATATATATATATATATATATATATATATATATATATATATATATATATATATATATATATATATATATATATATATATATATATATATATATATATATATATATATATATATATATATATATATATATATATATATATATATATATATATATATAGTTCCTTGTTATTTTGTTATTTTTAGTATACGCGCAGTTTTCTTTAGTTTACACAATCATCAATATTCCATGTCTTAACAATCATGAATGCTTTTTTACGTGTATAAACTTTTGGCAGCATTTTTTTATCCTATATTATTTTTATTATTTATCAACACTGCATTAGCTTGAAATGTTAAAGCATTAATAGGGATTGATTAGTTAATTTACATTCATTTATCTTTTTAATTACCATAAAATTTGTGTCATAAAAAATTAAAAATTTGTATAAAAAAGATAATACACCCCAAATCTATTTTAGATGCTATTGTATAGAATTAATTGATTAAAAAATAATCTTTCAAATGAAGATAAAATCAATAAAATTCTGAACAATATGACTTGAAATAAAAATTGCTTTATGTCACACTGTTGAATGAAAAAGTATTGGATGAATTGTTGCGGAATGATTCCCCTTAATGCTTCAACTTAATTGAGATTGATCTCATTTCTAGTGAGTGTATTGTAAATCTAATTTATTTTACTCCTTCTGACAGCAATAGATTTAAAGAGCATGAAGCAAAGGAAAACAATCCAATTTAGTGGGCTAAGAAAAATACAACAATGCAACTGAATGAGATAAGAAACAAAATTTAAAACAATTATGGACTTTGTATACATATAGTCCCCATAAAAATGGCTCCAAGAATAACCAGAAGTTAAGGAAAGATGATGGGAAAGAGAAATTCAAAATAACGAAAATAAAATGGTGGGTATTTGAAGTACTAGGGATGTGAAGAAAAAATTTCCAATTATTAACTCGATTAATAGTCAAGGACATATCAAATGTGACAGCAGCTCAGCGCGACTCATAAGAAACTGTATATTAGCCTCTGTCCTTTGTGCTTTTTTAACTCTAATATTGTGATCATAGCCTATGGGTCGAAGCTTGACTTCTTCTGCCATAAACATTCAGGATGCCATAAAATTTTGATATTTATTTCTTCCATTAATTGTGTGGATCGTCGGAAATTTCTGTGACTTGGAGCAAAACTAATTAAAATTTTAGCCTCCGTAACCACAAAATGTTGTAGATAAAAATGAAGACTGCAGCTCAGGAGACTACCATAGATTGCAGATAACAGAATGGAAATGTTCCTCCATCCTGCAATTGAAATAGAAGGGTTCAGAGAAATAGTAATGTCTACAATTCATTGAGAATTTGCGATCATTCATTGATAATTAAAAAAAGGTTTTTCTTCAATGCTGTGCTATTTGTATAGAATGCTTGTATATAGCTTCATATACACTTGATCCAGGAGATGGTAGTTACTGCTCCTAACAATCAGTCATTCTTGTTTGCATCCGATGATTAGATATTTCCATTCTGTGATTTGATTCCATGATTCACTGCATTCAGTGATTAAATTGGATAGTGGAATGCATTTTTGCAATTGGATATTATTGTTGATCTTTTATGTCCACCACACATAATGATCCATTTTGTAGAAAAATAAATTGCAATTTTTTACTTATTATTCTCTTTTTGTTAAATACAGAAAATTAACTTAACATTCTGCCTACTTTTTCAAAATATTCTAAATTGGTGCACACAATAAATATCACTATAAAACAATTCAAATCCTTTACTTCTATTTTAAAGCATTATATATAAATTTAAATGTCGATGCACTTTCTCGTGATGAATGAGTACACAAAAAATATAGTTATTTGTATATTCTTTATGATATAAGTACGGTGTGCTTTCACGCTAATTCAAATTTTTCTTCTGACTTACAATTATTTTCATCCGTCAAAGTACCTCATATAAAAGTATTTTGTACAAATTCAAAATAACCTAGCTCCATCTGTTTTTATCTCTCACTTTTTTTAGGAAGTCAGAAATGTTCTTTATGAAGTTGGTGTCTAATTATTTAGTATCAAGTTTGGGTCTAATTATTTACTAAATATTTCATTCGAGTAAAAAAAAGTTCATCACCTTTATATACTATAAAATGTGACATTTCCTCGCTCTTGAGGCATTTTCTGCCACAGAACGAATCCTTTTGCTAATTTGCTCTGGATTTCTTCTGAGCAAAAGACTGGTCTACTTTAGAGATTTTACCTGCTTTTATTTTAGGGACGGGGGTAGCTAAATACTAAATTACGCGGGGTTTTTCGGGATTTTTCATAGCCGTTCACCAGACTTATTGCAGGCTTCGCTAGAACTCTATTCCAGTGCCATTCACTTTAGGGACGGATAGCTAAATACTAAAGTACGAGGGGGTGCTCGGGATCTTCAGAACAATTCACAAGACTTACTGGAAGCTTCGTTAGAACTTCATTCCAGTGCTATTCAACTTAGGGACGGGTAGCTAAATACTAAAGTACGAAGGGGGTTCTCGGGATTCTTCCGAACAATTCACAAGACTTACTGGAAGCTTCGTTAGAACTTCATTCCAGTGCTATTCACCTTAGGGACCGGTAGCTAAATACTAAAGTACGAAGGGGGTTCTCGGGATTCTTCAGAACAATTCACAAGACTTACCGGAAGCTTCGTTAGAACTCTATTCCAAAGCTATTCACCTTAGGGACAGGTAGCTAAATACTAAAGTACGAAGGGGGTTCTCGGGATTCTTCAGAACAATTCACAAGACTTACTGGAAGCTTCGTTAGAACTCTATTCCAGTGCTATTCACCTTAGGGACCGGTAGCTAAATACTAAAGTACGAAGGGGGTTCTCGGGATTCTTCAGAACAATTCACAAGACTTACCGGAAGCTTCGTTAGAACTCTATTCCAGTGCTATTCACCTTAGGGACCGGTAGCTAAATACTAAAGTACGAAGGGGTTCTCAGGATTGTTCATAACATTTCACAAGACTTACCGGAAGCTTCGTTAGAACTCTATTCCAGTGCTATTCACCTTAGGGACAGGTAGCTAAATACTAAAGTACGAAGGGGTTCTCGGGATTCTTCAGAACAATTCACAAGACTTTCCTGGAAGCTTCGTTAGAACTCTATTCCAGTGCAATTCACCTTAGGGACAGGTAGCTAAATACTAAAGTACGAAGGGGGTTCTCGGGATTCTTCAGAACAATTCACAAGACTTACTGGAAGCTTCGTTAGAACTCTATTCCAGTGCTATTCACCTTAGGGACCGGTAGCTAAATACTAAAGTACGAAGGGGGTTCTCGGGATTCTTAAGAACAATTCACAAGACTTACCGGAAGCTTCGTTAGAACTCTATTCCAGTGCTATTCACCTTAGGGACAGGTAGCTAAATACTAAAGTACGAAAGGGGTTCTCGGGATTCTTCAGAACAATTCACAAGACTTACTGGAAGCTTCGTTAGAACTCTATTCCAGTGCTATTCACCTTAGGGACAGGTAGCTAAATACTAAAGTACGAAGGGGGTTCTCGGGATTCTTCAGAACAATTCACAAGACTTACCGGAAGCTTCGTTAGAACTCTATTCCAGTGCTATTCACCTTAGGGACAGGTAGCTAAATACTAAAGTACGAAGGGGGTTCTCGGGATTCTTCAGAACAATTCACAAGACTTACTGGAAGCTTCGTTAGAACTCTATTCCAGTGCTATTCACCTTAGGGACAGGTAGCTAAATACTAAAGTACGAAAAGTGTTCTAGGGATTCTTCAGAACAATTCACAAGACTTACTGGAAGCTTCGTTAGAACTCTATTCCAGTGCTATTCACCTTAGGGACGGGTAGCTAAATACTAAAGTACGAAGGGGGTTCTCGGGATTCTTCAGAACAATTCACAAGACTTACTGGAAGCTTCGTTAGAACTCTATTCCAGTGCTATTCACCTTAGGGACCGGTAGCTAAATACTAAAGTACGAAGGGGGTTCTCGGGATTCTTCAGAACAATTCACAAGACTTACTGGAAGCTTCGTTAGAACTCTATTCCAGTGCTATTCACCTTAGGGACAGGTAGCTAAATACTAAAGTACGAAGGGGGTTCTCGGGATTCTTCAGAACAATTCACAAGACTTACTGGAAGCTTCGTTAGAACTCTATTCCAGTGCTATTCACCTTAGGGACAGGTAGCTAAATACTAAAGTACGAAGGGGTTCTCGGGATTCTTCAGAACAATTCACAAGACTTACTGGAAGCTTCGTTAGAACTCTATTCCAGTGCTATTCACCTTAGGGACAGGTAGCTAAATACTAAAAAGTACGAAAGGGGTTCTCGGGATTCTTCAGAACAATTCACAAGACTTACTGGAAGCTTCGTTAGAACTCTATTCCAGTGCTATTCACCTTAGGGACAGGTAGCTAAATACTAAAGTACGAAGGGGGTTCTCGGGATTCTTCAGAACAATTCACAAGACTTACTGGAAGCTTCGTTAGAACTCTATTCCAGTGCTATTCACCTTAGGGACGGGTAGCTAAATACTAAAGTACGAAGGGGATTCTCGGGATTCTTCAGAACAATTCACAAGACTTACTGGAAGCTTCGTTAGAACTCTATTCCAGTGCCATTCACCTTAGGGACGGGTAGCTAAATACTAAAGTACGAAGGGGATTCTCGGGATTCTTCAGAACAATTCACAAGACTTACTGGAAGCTTCGTTAGAACTCTATTCCAGTGCCATTCACCTTAGGGACAGGTAGCTAAATACTAAAGTACGAAGGGGGTTCTCGGGATTCTTCAGAACAATTCACAAGACTTACTGGAAGCTTCGTTAGAACTCTATTCCAGTGCCATTCACCTTAGGGACAGGTAGCTAAATACTAAAGTACGAAGGGGGTTCTCGGGATTCTTCAGAACAATTCACAAGACTTACTGGAAGCTTCGTTAGAACTCTATTCCAGTGCCATTCACCTTAGGGACAGGTAGCTAAATACTAAAGTACGAAGGGGTTCTCAGGATTCTTCAGAACAATTCACAAGACTTACTGGAAGCTTCGTTAGAACTCTATTCCAGTGCTATTCACCTTAGGGACAGGTAGCTAAATACTAAAGTACGAAGGGGGTTCTCGGGATTCTTCAGAACAATTCACAAGACTTACTGGAAGCTTCGTTAGAACTCTATTCCAGTGCTATTCACCTTAGGGACAGGTAGCTAAATACTAAAGTACGAAGGGGGTTCTCGGGATTCTTTAGAACAATTCACAAGACTTACCGGAAGCTTCGTTAGAACTCTATTCCAGTGCTATTCACCTTAGGGACGGGTAGCTAAATACTAAAGTACGAAGGGGTTCTCGGGATTCTTCAGAACAATTCACAAGACTTACTGGAAGCTTCGTTAGAACTCTATTCCAGTGCAATTCACCTTAGGGACAGGTAGCTAAATACTAAAGTACGAAGGGGGTTCTCTGGATTCTTCAGAACAATTCACAAGACTTACTGGAAGCTTCTGTTAGAACTCTATTCCAGTGCTATTCACCTTAGGGACAGGTAGCTAAATACTAAAGTACGAAGGGGTTCTCGGGATTCTTCAGAACAATTCACAAGACTTACTGGAAGCTTCGTTAGAACTCTATTCCAGTGCTATTCACCTTAGGGACAGGTAGCTAAATACTAAAGTACGAAGGGGGTTCTCGGGATTCTTCAGAACAATTCACAAGACTTACTGGAAGCTTCGTTAGAACTCTATTCCAGTGCTATTCACCTTAGGGACGGGTAGCTAAATACTAAAGTACGAAGGGGGTTCTCGGGATTCTTCAGAACAATTCACAAGACTTACTGGAAGCTTCGTTAGAACTCTATTCCAGTGCTATTCACCTTAGGGACGGGTAGCTAAATACTAAGTACGGGAAGTTGTTCGGGATTCTTATGAAGTTACTTTTTCCAAAAAGCGAAGGCGAGAAATGAAGTTCTGCTATCTACCGGCTACAAACAAGTCAGGTCACTACTTAAAAACTCAAATTGTTAAATATTCCAAGTTACAATTTCTAAGCTCTGAAAATGTTGAGAATTAGTTTCAAGAATGTTTCATAGAAATCATAAAAGGTATTCACTAGCTTTTAAAATAATTTGTTTGATTATTAACTTAATTTATTAAAGTGTTCAAAAATTCATGAGATTTAGTCATGCATAAGACGACTTAAAATTATTTATATTTTCATTGCTGTACATGCATATCTTTTTGTATATTGCAAGGCCTAAATTTCTCATGGTTTTAATCATTCTCTCATTTTTATTTTTTTAATAATCACCCTTGCACTTTTATATTAATGAATGTTTTATCTTTACATTCTCCACCGAACGAGTATAAATTTGTTATTTATTTGAAAAATTAACTATGAATCACTTAGGAATTATTTCTTTATTTATTTGTTATTCTTTTTTTTATAAAAAGATACCATTATGTCTTTTATATTTTATAAATTCATAATGCTTCTTCTATTTCATTTTCTTTTCAATACAATTAATTATTTCTTACTTACCCAGATTTTATTTCCTTACACTAATTTTTTTGGTTTTTTTGCATTTGTTTTCAATTATTTATTTAATAGTTCTTTATTATCCTTTATTTTTTTTACTTTCAGTTTCTTTCATTACAAAATAATTCTACCCTATCACAATTTTCTCAGATCTTTTGAAAATAGTTAATTATTAAAGTAACTTTATATGCTTCGTGTTATTCAAATTTTCCCAGATATTTTTATTTTCTTAATTCTTTTTTTTAAATTAATTATTCTTTGTTTTATTTATTATATTATTTGTTTATATTATTTTTCAACTGTGCAATTAAGTGTATATAATGTGCACAATATGATAAATATATAAATTATCTCAGAAAGAGAATAAAGAGTTAATACTTATGATTTTTAAATGTGTTTTCGCTTTCTTTAAATTGGTTTTTTAAATTGCACATTCTTTTGGAATTTTATTAAATAGTTTAATTTATTTAATCCTTTAACATGTACTGTTTTATAATTATGTAATCCTACATGAATAACGAATTTTCTTTTTCTGTATTTTGTTTCACACTTTATAGTTTAAATATGCATTTTAAATTTTTAATATTTTAATATGCCTTTAAAATATTTTATTGCATGATTTCTTTTATCAATTTTTAAAATATTCATTTTAAAAATATTAATTTTTAAAATTTACATTTTTATGTATATTGGATGTTTATTTATAGGCAATGAAATTTTAAATAGTTAAATTAATACAGTGGAACATTTCTACAATATAAAAACTTCAAACTAGATCTGTTACTGTTTATTAAAATAATATTTTTATTGAATATTTAAAATGTTTTATAAGATATGGCAATTTATGAAATAACTTGAAGATTTTATATCTAAATAAAATCATCCAATAATGCCATGTACATTATGAAATATTTAGAATTTGATCATTTCATTTTTTTTTAATTTTGTACATACATTTAAAAATTTAAATTTCTTAACAATAGAATATAAATATTTGTAACATAAATTATTTAATGCAAATAAGAGTTGGAATTTAATGTAAAAAATAACAAAGCTAGGACAAAAATGTGAAACTCCCTTTTTCGAAAAAAGTCTTACTGTACTCAATGTGAAAAAATCATGTTTTACAATAGGTATTTAATATAATGTGTAATACATTTTTATTATAGTGTATACAATATATTTAATACCTAATATTTAAATACCATTTATATATTAATATATTTCATAAGTTATTTTTATACTCAAAACATAAGAATTTTTTTAAAAAATATGTATGCCTTTGTATGGTTTTCATCATGTAGGTACCCTGAAAGTAAAACGTATATTAAAGTTTCTATATCTAAGCTTCTCATAACATCATTGTTAGAGAAATAATAATTTTTTCAACGGGACAAATATAAATTGTCAACAATATACAATTATCATTAAGAATATGGAAGAACTTAAAACTGACGAATTTTCATAGTTAATCGTCTATGATCTCTTAATTTGAGAAATGAAACTTGAAAATTTTTGATTATAATACAAGAAATCAAAATAAGTTAAATTTACAAAATGTATTTAGATTCCTATGCCAATTATAGTATTTTTAAACAAATGCAAACTGTCCAAATATATACTATAAAAATTGCAATTTCTAAATTCCCTTTTATTTTTCATATAAATCCATTTGTTTGATAGAGTTTTCTTTAAAGCTTTCAAAAATAGTAAAAGCCTACAAAATATACCAGTAAAATAAAAATAACAAACTGAGAAGTAAAAAGTATAGAAAACTATAAATTCATAAATATTGTATCGAAAATTGAGAGAATGCAAGACATTGTGATAAGATGGGGATCGTCGAAATTTTTAAATGAAAGATTATAAATTTATTTGTTTCAAGAAAATGAAATTTAAAGAAACTAAATAATAAAATACTTTTAAATAAAGACTTCATGATTGGAATGTTATGTTTAAAATGAATATTTAGATTTAAATAAAAGAATAAGATGTTTATGGAAAAGTTTGTTTAAACAAATTCTTAAATTGTAAATTTAAATAATGGGACAAATTCTTGATATTATTCTGAATGTATTTTGTTTCATTACACTAAAAAAAACGAATTAAAATTAGCGTCTGTAATTTTGTTTATGATCATTTCTTTAAGACTACTTAAATTGATTTTACAAACAGATTACGATTTCGAAATAGAGAGAAGAAATTTTCTGATAGTGATAAAAAATAATGAAGTCAATCAGTAGCATATGAATAAACCTCAGTGGTCATCTTTGTCAGGTGTTACAGAAGATTTCTTTCTTATCTTACACCAATGAGAAAAGATTATCGGAAGAGAGAATGTAGACATGGTTTTCACAACCGTGTAATCACCAATAAATCATTTTAAAGATTTATTAGATTTGAAAACATTTTTTTAACACTAAGAGCTCTATTTCTATAATTTGAATTTATGGCAGAATAAATAAAGTGATGAATTACGTTAAATGATTTCGTATTCATAGGTGTATGTGGTCTGAATGAACGGCAATTGTTACAGCATATGGAAACAAACTTGAAATTTATAACATTGTTGCCATCATTTCAGACTTAACTAACTAACCAATTAAAAATATAAGTTTCTTCGTCGCATGCTTATTAGTTTTACTTAATAAGTCAACTTCTGGTGCTGGTGAGGACATTTTAGACAAAAGAATGTTTCCCACGCTATACCAATGATGTCTTGCCTGTTTTTTTTGGTATTAATACGCGTTAATATTTTCATTTGTATATTTTCACCCTTACATTGTTGTTGTGTTCACAGTAACTAATTGGATCATGTTTACCTTGTTAGCTCATATCGAGCAATAAGAGCCCTATCGGACACTTTTGGGATAAATTGGAGCATTGATTACACCCCAGATACTCCAGAAAAGGAAACAAATTCCAGGATTGTTTTACTAGTCTCAAGAAAAATGGGATACAGGTCCATTATCAGTTCATAAGAACTGAAGAACGTTATAATTAAACCAAAAGTAAGTAGTACATACTATTATTTATACTTTTGGTGCATCTTGAAATTTCCTCAACAGACGCCTGGTAACCTTTAGTCACACAATACAGTTATTGTTATAGAACGATAAATAAATATGCAAATATAAGCATACTTTTAACCAATTTTTCTTTTTTTGAAAAAGGAATTTTTGCAATTTCTCTTCTAAATTTCAAAATGGAAACTCAGCTTTAAAATCTTTTTTTTTTATTATCCAAATGGCTGACTGAGTTCCATACCCATATTACATGATGTGTTTGAAAATCTTTTTGTGAAATTCATTAAAAATAATATTTGTAGAGAAAATGAGATAAAGATAATAACAAACTAAAATATAATTGAGGTTCTTATAGGTTATACTTGATTTTCTTGAGAAATTTGAAAGACTTGTTTGTCGACACTTTCCGACATGATGCAAAACGAAAGTAATGCCTTTTAACAATATTCAACAATATGAGTTTCAAATTTTTTGTGTATCCATTGGACGCTAATTCATTTACTGGTTGACTGACCAAAATGGTATGACCTAAATAAATGATTCATTGATTAGAAAACAATAACTAAAATTCATTTCAGCTTGATAGCTCGATACTGAGCGTGGACTCTACCACTACAAATAAAATACAATTCTGAATGAAATGTTTCAGAGAAAAATAATTGGCGCACTTTATCGCCTTATGAATAATTTTTCAAGGCGGCAACCAAATATTAACTTTACAATAATATTTTTAAGATCCCAATCTCATTGAATAAATGAGATACAATATCTTTCTCACTGTTGAAAACAATCATGAAACATATGAATAGTTGCTTTTGTCATAGGTAATCATCATCTTCATTAAATGCCTGAAGGATAATGTATAACGTAACATTATATCACTATCATTTTTAAAAGATTTAATTTCTGAAGATGAATGATATATACTATTCAACATATTGAATTTATCTCGCAGTTTTTTTAACCAAATCCTATACTAGTCCATAGATATTCAATTCTGTTAATTTTTCAGTAATAACGAATATTAACCTTTTGGCTTAAATAAATTCTTAATATTCAAAATATGTATATATATTATGAATACCGAGAATTTATTCGAACATAATATAAATAAGCAATAGAAAAACTATATCATATCAGATCACATGACTTATGGTATCATTCAGATGCTAATTAAAAGCCTGTTCTTTGCATCTGATTTAAATAGTTAATTAGTAAAGGTTCATCTAAAAAAATTAATTTTAAATTTACTTATATTTTTAATTATAATTGAAGAGATACTTTTAATATTACTCGTTATAATTCCTGTATATGTTTCAATCTGAATTGGTTTTAGAAGACTGGAATACTTATTTTTACAAACTGTTACGTGATTCAGCCGAGCAAGCAGGCAAATGTTAGCTTTTTCATCTGTGATTCAACAATTCAATTCCAAAACATCGTTAATATTTGTAGTTGTTTGGAATTCACTTTAAATTCTCGTTCTCAATCTTATCAGCCCTCATATGCGAAAAAAGATTGTTGAATATAAACCAATGAACTAAAAAGTACGCCATTTATTGAATAAGGTTTAAAAGTCATTGAAATCAGGATGCTGATGTTGGCTCATGGTTTCTTAGATAGTCTGCTCTAAGTCTTCTTTATTACTCTATTAGGAATTCAAGAACATTAATTTTCATGCCTTATAAATATGAATGTCTTGTTTAATTGTAACTATTCATTTCAATCTTATTGTGAATGTTCAATTCAATTTAATTGTAAATATTCTTAAAATAATAAATTCTCCATGAAAAAAAATTTATGAATTCTTACTAGTTTACTTGAAATTACTTTTTTATAAAGCGCGAGTTACAGTATAATGAAAATTAATATTAAAGAAAATAGATGCAATAAACAATTTTAATAATTGGAAAAAATTTATAATAAATTTTTATTTCTTTAAAAATAGACAGGTAATATTTTCCTCTACACTAAAGGAAACTTTATTTTTGTTTATAGCATACAAAAGTGTTTTTTAATAATCATTTGGCACTTGCATACAAAGTACTTTAGGCTTTTTTTAATATCTATTACATAATATTTTGTTTTAGAAGATATTTCATACATAATAAGAGCAATACATTGAAAGAAAAGCACTTGAAACTTCCAAGCATTATAGGTCCATACAGGAAAATAGAACATAAGAATCATCTTCAGCTCCTTAAGAGTGGCTAAGATGAAGAAAATACATTTAGAAATAAATATGCATTTGAATTTTAAATAAATATCAAAACTAATGAGAGTACATTTAGTATATGAATCATTTGCATTAGAATATTGATTAAATTAAAACCTAATTCGTGATATGTGTAACAATATCCATAAATAAAAAAATGCTTAACGAATAATAAAATCATTATCACTGCATGAATATGAATATAAGTAGTTTATTATCTCTAATTTAAGATTATTTTCAAAATAATCCATTTTGTTAATTAGGGGTAAGAAATCTCCATTGAAGAATTACCTTTAAAAGCATCTACATTCCTAGAATATCGATTTTATCTTACAGTTAGACTAAAATGTTATATGAAAAATTTATTAAATATAGCTCTTAAACGCAAAAATGACTAGACATCTGTAAAATGATTACTCAGTGGAAACAAAAAAACTAATATTTGCTGAAGCATATTAATAACAATTAAAAATGTTAAAAAGAATTGTTTATATAAAAATTTAGGGATATATTTATACTTAAAATTACCTGTTTCAACGCTTTTCCATAAATTATAGAATCTGCCTACAACACTTTTATCGCCCATGTCTAAAACATTGCACATTTAATTGCCTAATAACCATTTTTAACTAAACACTTCAGTAAGTATATAAGCCATAGTTTTTTATTTGCAATTTATATTAGTTTTAGTTAAAAATGAAATTAAATGGTTTCCAAAATTTTTTGAAAATACCTACTTATTCTTATTAGCTTACTTATTTATTGTGGAGACAATACTACATTTATAACAAAACAAGAACAATCTATTTTTTATAATCTCCAATAAATAAATATTTCACTATAAAAGGGAATCAAAACAAAAACAGATTTTTTTCTTTTTTCAAATTCTGCACAAAATTTATTTTTTCTTAAATTTGTCTTCGAGATTTTTGTGTGATTGATTCAAAAAGAGCCTATAAAAATTGAACTTAACTTTTATATTGTACACTGAGCTTTAATAGGATCAGGAAGGATTATCTTCATTCGGAATTAATTTATTTTTGCTAATATCTATTGGAACAACGCAGCTATTAATCAAATGAATATAATAAGTATTTATAAGTATTTTAACATTAATGTTATCTAAAATTTTGAAATTGCTGAAAAAGAGAGAGTAATTTTAAGGGAATGTCTAAAGTTTAATAAACATATTTTTTGTGATGGTAGATGTAACTTACAAACAACTTTGCAACTTGAATTCTCATATCATCTACTTTTCCTTATAAAGTAACGTTTGACTCACAGATGCTTAAATTTTAACTATAATTCAGTTATAATTATTCCAAAGAATGAAGTAACAATTTTACGACTGGATCTTACTCTAATCGAGCATATTTTAAAGGCTTTAGGAACATATCTGGAAGCTTAAAATCTCCTTCTTCATAAATCTGACTTAATAATAATAATCCTACAATAGTGGCTTACCTCATTTTTCAGCGAATTGATAAGCGTATTTTATGACAACCTTTTATAATTTTTAATGAAAATTATTGTTCTTCAAAATGATTTATATTTAGATTGAGAAAGATTTTACTCTACTAAACTGATTTAGTAATCATGATCTCATATAGTAATTTCAATTATTGTAAGCGTTTTCTGCAGTAGTAATTTCTCCTATTTCTCTGGGAACTGAAAGAAATTTATAGACAGCTACATACAACATTTTATGAAATTTCATTTCTTAAAATAATTGATTTAAACAAGGAAAATGATTTCTCAGTACTAAAATGATTTAATTATTTTAATTTTATAATTATATCTACTAATTTTAACTGTGCCATTATTTCTAAAACACATTATTTTAAATTATTCTTTGTTTTATCTTGTATAACTCACGTATGGTTCATTGTACTTCTAACCTACTAAAATATTTACTATTAAGATTTAAAATACTTTAAAGATTTTTCAATTTTCCTGTTTTTTTTTAAACTTGCGTTTTTATGTCTTTTTAGAAACTGACTTTGTATTTTATACTCAGTTCTTGAATTCATTTCGATTATGGTAATCAAATATTTCATAAATAAAAATCATAACTAGAAACGAAATCTTATTACTGTAGTTGAATATTCTTTAGGCCTGTTTTTAACTTCCTCCTTTATCATGAATGTTTTTCTATTTATAAAAAAATATAAAAAAATAAATAATGAAAAACATAAGCCCCTTCATAATTCAATAAGACAACCAATGTGTAGCAGCATATCACAAGACTCTGCATTTATACACAAAGAATTGAAATACATAATTTAATTAGAAAAGATCTCAATTTTTCCAGAGATTCACTTTCAAAGATCTCTTATACAAATTCGCAAAATTGTATTAATAGCTCTTTTGAAGTTAAATATTTTAATCACAAAACACGTAACTATATTGTTATTATCTCACGTTACTATATTGATTTCTGTTAATTTTATAAATCAGTATTTAGTTATAAATATTTATCATCTAAATAGTCATTGAGAAAATGTGTTATTTGTTTCTTATTATAGTAAATCAAATTACGCAAGTGTTTAAAAATGTAAGGTAACAAGAGCTCTGACGGGTGTGCAAATTATCCATATGAATAAAAATCCATATTAAGGTAACTAAGACTGCCACAGTATACAATCGACGCTGATAGATAAAGATAGTTTTCCAGTAACAAGACAAAATCTCAGCTAGAAGATGACTGCGTCAACGGAAACATGGTCCGCAGTTGAAATAAGAAAAGGATAATAAATCTAATGTAATAAATCGAAATATAGTACATCGAAAAAAGTGCGTTTAAAGAAAAACTAACCAGATGAAATTTACCAGCAACTGGTGGAAGTGTATGGTAATTGTGTTAGGTCACAAAACGCTTATAGTTTTGTTGCAAGGAATTTGACAATGCAGAACAGATTTGGGAAATGAAGAATTATCAGGGCAATCAAGAACGTCCACCAAAGATGACAATGCTTGCAGTGCCGAAGCTTTGATTCAAAGTGATCATCGCATTAGTCTGAGTGCAATTGCAGAAGAGCTCAATATCTCAATTGGCAGTGCGTTCAATATTGTGCATGAATATTTAGCTACAGGAAGAGATGTACTTGTTGAGTACCAAGACAACTAACAGACGAGCATAAAGCCACATGAATGGAATGGCGTCTCGAACACCTTATGCGTTATAAACCAGTAGGACATTAATTTTTTCATTTTACTTTTTTTTCTGTTCTTTTGTCAACGTGTTAATTTTTTGAATCAATGAAAACGGCTTCTCAAATTGTTACTTTGGTCCTTCTATAAGAAATTGTTTTATTAACAAAATAAGCTTCGAAAAAATTATCAAACATTTGATGAGGAATTTTGCCTTGTTTGCTGCTTCTCAACAAATACTATTTGAAGGTAGGCAGCAAATTCGTTGACAAGTCAGATTTACGATACTGTCTCAATACGATGTGTCATAGAAGAAATGTTTTCTGATGTCATAGAATATTTTAAACCAGCGAGAATTATAGCAAAGTGGTATAATCATGATTTCAACTGGAACGAAAGAAAGAACTACTTTGTTGTTAAAAAAGATATAATAGATAAAGTTTTATAGCTAAGTCATCATGGTACTTATCCATTCAGGTGATAAAGTAGCCAATAAGAAGCAACTAACGTCAAACAGTATGTCGCTGCTGGTAATCTTTTGTCTCCTCATTTTCAAAACAAGTCACGGCCCTTTTTTTAAACATTTACATCTTTTTTTAATACGAAAAATTAATGCAAAATGCAATAAAAATTTAAAATTTTCTATAAACAGATTCAGATTTTTTCAAGAGAAAGTCTTTTTGCCTACAATTGCCTTGCGATAAGAATCATGAACTGAAATTGTATTCCAGAGATAAAATTCAATGGGGTTGTAATCTTTCATCTTGTCGCTGTAGAAGAAATACTCATAAAGGTACATTGTTTCAGTTATCAAAATTGAATTTAAGTTAAATGGTGTGAAAATTAGTTGGATATCAATCACAGAACAGTTGCAGAGTGCAATTGTATCCTGTCATGCTTAATATTAATAGGAATTCTTTGCTTAGATAAGAACAAAATAGGAAGACCTGGCATGATCATCGAAGAGGACAAAATTTATTTTACAAAACAAAAAGACTATGTGGAGCAGATTTTATCTCAACAATGGAACGTCGATGGAGTTTGCCGCTAAATGAATGAATGTTTCTTTGCGCAGAAGCCAAACAGCTTAATGCACACTTTATTGAAAACAATTAAGGAGGATACCAAAAACGAAATTATAATATATTCCCGATTCTTGAAAACCATACTGCACTTGTAAGCAAAGGAAAGTTTGTAAATTTCAATGTGAACCAAAAATAGAACTTTGTATATCCAGAAACTGTAACTCACACTAAAAACATATACTGTAGAGCATCGCTAAATGCAAAATAAGAAACACAGGGGAGCGGCAACCCATCATTTAGAAAGTTATCTTGCGGAATATATCTGAAGGAAGCAAATGGAGGATTCATTTGAAGCTTTTTTTAACTGTATTGAAATGTTTATGCCTTTGAAATGAATAAAATATTTTGAGCCATATATTTGTGTATGCTGCATGTTGTGGACAATAAAGTCTGCTTGGTGAGACTTGTTTCGGTGAGTGTGTGCTGTAACTAAAACAAGTGAGATTTGCGCAAGTATAATGGAAAAACACTGTCATCATTGATATTTATTTAAACTTCATTTTATAGTTTTCATTGTTAATGACTGCAACCTTTGAATTTACGTTTCAAACTTTGGAGATTTAATTTAAAATAAAGTTTTCAACTATTACTTGAGGCTATAAATTAACTTTCCTTTTTTCCCAACAAATGCTTAAAAATGATTGTAATTGATGTTATTTGACAGCGCATTTTTTTGCAAAATATAATTATGTAGCGAAATAGCTTGTTTGTAGAATTAATTCATATTTAATCCTTTCAAAACTTATTGAAATTAAATGTTTTAGTTTAGCAATTTCTTAAAGATTTAACTATTATGTTTCGTTGTTGATCAATAAAAAATTCTTTTACATAGTCCAGTTATCCAATGTGATTGAAAATATTAATTGTACAAATGTACTAATCCTTTCACCTGGGAGAATTGATGCAGAAAAGTTTCATAACAGAAAAGGTATATTTTCAATTAATGTGCAATCACCAGACTTATTAGCAATACAAAATGTGTCAACCTTTTTCGCTGTAGAAATATGTCGTTGAATTTTGTAAGTTTTATTTGTTTCTTCAAAATGTGAAGGAAATGCAGAACAGCTTACTAGTATCTTCATTTTAACAAACAGATAAAAACCTTATTTGCAATTTATATGGTGCTCAATCCCCCATCATTAAAGGACATATATTTTATTGCAGGTATGGTTTACAAGATAATATGCAAGTGTTGAAAAATGTTGCAATATTTTTAAAGGAGCAACCGTAACAAAACAAAATCAAATAAATAAAACTATTACCTATACTTTTTACTTTACCACAATACCTATGTGTAATGATCTGCATTGGCATCAAGTATCACAAAATAAATTTTATACATTAACCACAATTTTAAAACTATAAATTAGGATTATAAACCTGAGGTATTCTATATCTTATCAGGAATTGTATAGTATTTCATTGTTGCAAATGTAGTTCACATTAAATTTAAATTTTTCCCCTTTAAGGAAATACTATACTTGCAAGAGCCAGTTTTCATACCAAAGAAGTGTTTTTTTGCTAGTCACAGACTTATGTATTTTTATCGCTATGGTGATAGTAAAGAAGTTTTTATTAGAAAATAATGAAGTTTACAGTTTACACTTATGTGATGAAGTAAATTGCTTTCATTTAACTGCATGAGAAGTAGGGAGCATTTAACTACATGTAGTAATTAATTGCATTACAGATTATTCAAAATTTTATCATAAAAACTATAATTTAAATATTTTCTACATATTATGTTAAAGGAAATTGTATTTTGTTGTTTATTTAAGCAAAAATAAAAGAGAGAGCATTTTAAGTATACATTAATTTCTGTAAGGAAACTTAATGTGTATAAAAACATGATGAAGTGACATGCAACTAATAATTTAATAGCAAATTATACATAAATAATAATTTAAATTCTTATTTGAATGAAAAAAAAAAGATATATAAAATTTAATTGTTTTACACAAGTTAATTCTCTTGGTGACTACTAGTAAAATTTATCAAAATTCGAGCACTTTAAATGAAAATATATCTGCACAGTATCACATTAGTGTTTAGAGGGATTTACGACAGATAATGGTGCAAAAAAGCAAAAAATGAGTAATAGCTTTTCTAATTCAGTATATATATATATATATATATATATATATATATATATATATATATATATATATATATATATATATATATATATATATATATATATATATATATATATATATTTATTTATATACAAGAATTTCTTTAGACAAATATCGGGTATTAGTACTTTTTTAATTAATCTGTTACTGGGGAAATTGCTTTTAGAAAAGAACACTTTCAACATATATTTTGGCTATCTCAAATAATTCCTTTCACATTTATTTATTGATCCATTTAGTTATTTCCTCACTATGAATGATTATTTATACAATTTATACAATAATTTAATTGTTACAATACAGTACCTATATTTTTCGTTATAAATTTTCAATGAGTTATCATTTTAAAATAAAATCATTTTAATATAAAAATAAAAAAAATTAAAAATTTTACAAAGAATTTTTATTATTACATATTTACAAAATCAAATAAATACTTAACAAAAATAATTAAATACTAAACAAAGTAAAAAAAAAATAATAATAAATTTTATATGCTTACTTTTAAATTTTTTTCTCTCAAAAATTAAAAGAAAATTTAATTAATTCTTTTTTAAAAGTCATGAAGTTAATTATATATTCTGTGTAATTTGTTTTAGTCCAGGTAAATGCATATTTAAGGCTCATTTTCTATTCATTAACTTATCAAACTGACAAATCTAATCTAAATTTTGTAATAGTTTATAAGTTAGATTTTTTTTTCTTTGATAATCTATGATGTTGATGATTGGAGTCATCTTGAGCATCCATTCTCAGTTAAATATGCTATCATATAATAAATGGTCGTAAAATGACAAACAAATAAAACTAAATTTAAATACCATTTTTGTATCTTACAATATATTGAATGTAATAAAATGTATTGAAATATATGATACATATATAACTAAAGACTAACCATATACAATTGTATGTAAATTAATAATTTTCATGAAGAGTACAATATTAAAAAAATCTTACATTTCAATGATGATTCCTCACATTAAAAGAAAATTTATTACATTAGTATTATTTAGTTTTGTGTAATATTACAAAATGCGTACTTTTTATGAAATAACATCACGAAAATTATATATAAATTTTATATTTTGTAAATTAAACTTCTCAATGGAATGTTTAGGAAATACATGCCACAAAATAACCAACAATGAAATTCTCTGAGGTTGCACAATATTATCATTCGATCCTAATTACAAGATTTAATCAGCCGTTACGACGATCTCTTGGTGCCAATTTTAACACTTTTTCCAGGAAATATCTCTTTTGCAATCAAGGGAAAGGATTCCCAATCAGTACCCCATTCTCAATTTCCTGACATCCGATGTCACGAATTTCCGAGCATTGCAAAGATTTCCATTACGTTCAAGAATGCGAAAAAAAAATAATGTTTCCTCTAATGAAGAATGCAATGTAGCTACTTTATCAATCTAAGTTAAAAAAAATATATATTTTGATATTTAGAAAAACTGTTCTTATTTTTTTCTAAAAAAATCTATTTCGTAAATTTTTAAAAAATTGGAAATAATTGCCTGATTGAGAAATTAGTTTAGTCAAACTTTTTTGAAACCCAATATTGCTGTATTAGTAAACATAAAGGGTTGTATCACTTACACAGAAATTTTTCCTGAGCTATATTTTCAATATTTGTGAATAATAATTCAGCATTCTTTTGTTCTTCTATTTTTATAGCATCTGTAAGTTCTTTTTTAAATTGTGATTTATTAACGAATGTTAACAATAAATCCTTTTTGATTTAAAAATACATTCACTTGAAATTGTAATCAACATACTGGTGTTCAATTTTAAAATGAACTTACCCGAAATCGTGATTTGTTAAATTTTTTCAACAATCAAAGATCTGATAAAAGAGAGTTCGAGTTCGAAATTAGTGTAAATATATTTATAGTACGCTATAATGGAGCTTCAATTCGAAGAAATGGTCAATACGTACTAGTGATATAGAATTTGGGAAGTAATGCTTGATATGACATTCAGTTACATATTTATTGCACTAACCATACTTTTTTCTTGCTACAACAACAGCACTATAAATTATGTATAGTTTGGTCCTTAAAAATATAGTTTAGAATAAAAAAAAGAAGGTTAACATGGAACAATGCAGCTACATTACCTATGTGCCATCAAATTATATATAATTTTGCTTTTCTCAAAATATTAATGCTTCTCGTTTTGAGTGGATTGCATTACTTAGTTGTTATATATAAGACTATTTTTTTAAATAATCCCATATTTTCAAGATAATGAATATCAATTTGAATTTTTGGAAAGAGTGTAAGGAATAAAATTGTTTGCACTCAGTTCACTTTTCTTCTTTAATAGAATTTTTAAAATTTTAGTCTTCTGTTTCAGAATTAACAGTTTTTCAATTGCTTATGAACAAAAAGAAAATAATTAAGATTCTATCTCTTGTGATGGTTATTGCTATCGCCTGTAAAGTATTAATTATGCGAAAGTTTTTTGAATACGAAATTATATCCTTTGTTTCACGGTGTGATGGTATTTCAAATTTCTCCCAATTCAATGTGTGTTGTAAGCATTCAATTTTTTAAATATCTGTATATAAAAAATAATTGGTTATGAATTACTATTACTCTACGATTTTAAATTTGATTTTTCTCGTAGCACTTAATTAGTTCTTAAATTAGGACTGAAATTTTCAGAATTTCATTATTTGAGCCGCTACAATTTGTCTCTCTTTATAAGGTTACCTCATTTCAGTCAAGTTGTCCCGTTTGTTTTATATATCACAACATTTTGAGATTCAAATTTAATGAATAAAACATGACGCTATTGAATACCCTAATTAATACAATATATAATATTTATAGTAATAAGAGTAATTGAATATAACAATATAAAAAAGCACATGTAAAGTATTGATAAACGTATGCTTCACAGTTTCTAGCATTTCAAAGAAAAGTTTTAACTTAGAAATTGTATCTCCTTATAGACCACTGTTGAAGAGTAATTATTATTTAACTAATTACTAAATTTATAATTGATTGCATTGAGTTTTTTTATCGAGTGATATTTTACGAATTGAATTAACTTATTAATTACTTTATTCAGGAAATTATCCGAATTATTAAGATTTTTATTTGAAGCTATTATTTATATATGTTTGTTTAAACGTGATAAGAAAGTTTATTAATTTTTTTTATTATTTCAAGTAAAAGATATTTTAATTATAATTGATTAATTTAAGGGCAGATGGATTTCAAATTATATAATGTTATTAAGGTTAATATGTGTAAATTTGAAAAAAATATCTTAGAAACTTCTTTTTTTTTTATATGTAAAGAACAACACAAATTCAACGTGATAAAATCATTTATTCGGTCTAAACTACCATAATGTTTGAAGTAAACTTTTTAGATTAATATTACTTTCGGGATTAATTTCAAATCCCAAATCCATAAGTTAACTTTCTAGTAACTAATATTTTATAACTACATTATTAGTCATTAATAATATGTTGCTTCATTAATATTTTAAGAGGCTTATGAATTTAGTAAGATAAATTGTCAGTATCATTTAAAGAGCTTATGAAATTTCGGTTCTTGTTATTTAAATTGAATTATTAATCAATCAATCACTAAAGAACATAGTAAGTTACAATTAATCCCAATGTTAAGTCACTTTTAAACTTAATTATTGACGGAATTATAACTTCTTTCTTAATAAACATAAAAAAGACATTCTTTCTTGAACACGCATTCTTATTTTAATTTATACATGCTTTTTTTCATTTTTTAAAGTTATACGTATTTAGAAGATGCAGTAACAATGATTTAAGAATTCAGATTTGAATCATGTTTATACATTGTGTAAAAAAGTAGAGGGACATTTGATTTTGTAGCAGTAACCGAAAAATATTTTATTTTTACTAAAAATTTTTTATTAGGAATATTTTACAAATATTTTAAAAATACAATTTTAACATCAGAATTATAATATTCAAACATAAAATATTAATGGCAACAAAAATAGTTTCTATTTCTTGAAACTTTGTAAAAAAGTAGAAGGACAGCATTATAATGAATGAAAAATAGTGATTTTAATAAGGAATGTTCTTTCCATTGGCCTTTATAACATCAAATATTCTGTTTGGAAGAGAATTGTATAGAGATTGAACTTCTGTTTAACAAAAACTTTCCCACGAGTCATTCAATGCTTCTCGATGCTGATTTAGTGAATCAAATTGCCTTCCATCAACATAAACTCGACGAACTAGCATTGTTCGGATGTTTTCCACTATATTAAGGTCAGGACTTTTGGCTGGGCCATGGTAAAACATCCACATTTTTTGTTGGGAACCGATGTTTGATTCCAGTCATGGTGTGAAGGGAAGCTCTTGCTGAAACTTCCACTTTTCTACTCCCCCCAAGTCAGAGCTATGAGGAAGAAGCTCGAATTTCAGCACTTGAATGTAGTCTGTATGTTTTTGTTAACCATTTAAGAAAACCAGACTTATCCTTTCTCAACATCCAACAGCCAATCAAACCATTTAACTCCCTCCTCCCATTTGTAGTGTTGAATAGTATTCATCTTCATTTCCTAGACAATGCCAATAGAGATGATATTCATCTGGACCGTCTAAGTGAAATTTCTTTTAATTAGAAAATATCATAGAAGGCCATTCTGTAGTCCAGGACATGTGCTCCTTAGCCCACGCTAAACGGTTATCAATGTGAGCTTGTGTGCGCTTAGGATGATGTTAACATTTTTTTTAAATGAATTCTTGAGATCTTTTAATATAGTTGTAAACTATTTGTTTCGTCCCCTGACTAAGCCCTGATTGATTTCTGGCCTTTGAAACACTTCCTTTGTTCTTCTTAAGAACACGAGCCCCTTTTCTTTCTTCACTTGGTGTTACCTTTTTCGGTCTACCAGTCAAGTTTTTCTTTCCATTTTTATGAGGATTTCTGATTAAGTTTGAAATTGTATCGGGACTTACCTGCAACAATCGAGCAATCTCTCTGACACTTTTAACATCATTTTGATATGTGGAAATTTCGCCTTCTTGAAAATCGTTCAAGGTATTCCTTTAGGCATTTCTGAGAATGGAAAAACACCTTAACTTTTAAGCAAAATATATTTTTTGACAGAAAAGCATAAAACAAACTACAAAATCCCTGATTAACTTACTAAATGAAATATATTAGCAAGTGTCCTTCTACTTTTTTTACCCATCGAAAATTATATATACTAATTTTATTATTAATATTAGTAGTAGATGTTTAATTTTTACCTAAAATGAAAAAAGGGTCATTAAACTAAATCTGCATAAATATCTGGTAGTTAGGAGAAAATAAGAGATATTAATTGACAAAAAACGCTGTCCTTCAACTTTTTTACGCAGTGTATATATATATATAAATGTATACATACATACATACATACATACATATATATATATAATATTATAATATATATATATATATGTATATATATATATATATATATATATATATATATATATATATATATATATATATATATATATATATATATATATATATATACATATATATATATATATATATATATATATATATATATATATATATATATATATATATATATATATATATATATATATATATATTATCTTTTATAACCTTGTAACGAAAAAATTTGGGAGAAAATTATCTTATCTTGAAATGGTGTTTACAACTCTGTCTTGACAAAGTTATTTTTTTTTATGAAAACTATAAGCCTGAGTCCCAAAGAAATCTTCCAAATTATTTCAAATATTCACACTAACAAATAGTTCACAGAGAATAGAAATGTATGAACAATTTCCTTCCTTCATTGTTGTTTAGCATGTATCTCAATATTTTTCGTCCCAATGAATGTGATAAAATTGTGTATGTTGTTAAAAGTGTTACTGTTGTATATTGTGTGTGTTGTTAATAGAAAATAGTGAATCCGATAAGGATATTTTCCCACTCTTGAAATGTTAAGATATTCATTAAAGAATCTTCAAAGAAAAGTTAGAGAAAAATAATTCAAAGCAATTTAAACATAGCCCGAATTATAAATGAAATGTTTAAAAAGTAGTAAAATATGAAAAATGCAGTCACTTAAATGTGATATTTTTGTATCCAATAGTCAACTATGTTTAAGGTATGCTATGACAAAAAATCTGACGTTCTATGTTAATAATTAAGTCTTACTAAAATATCGAATGTTATTAATTTAATAAAATCTATTCAGATAGTTTCATATTTAAGCTAACAACTACTATTTTCATTTTCATTACACTTTATAGCTTATATTTTAATAAGCTATAATAAGGTACAAGAAAATGCAAAAGAGTTGATACGCGCTTGACACTAGTGAAATAAAGTAGCTCTAAAATTACATTTACATCAAAATGATTTTTTAACTGTTTTCAATAATTACACTACTGGCCATTAAAATTGCTACCCCAGGAAGAAATGCAGATAACAAAATGGTATTTATAGGACAAATTCATTATTCCCTAAATAACAAAAGATCAAAATTTAAAAAAATTTGGCTGGATAGATCCTGAGAAATCAATACCCAGAACAACCACCTCTGGCTGTAATAACAGCCTGGGCATTGAGTCAAACAGAGATTGGATTGCATGTACAGGTACAGATGCCCATGCAGCTTCAACACGATGCCAAAGTTCATCAACCGTAGTGACTGGCGTTTGGTGACGAGCCAGTCGCTCGGCAACCATTGACCAGACGCTTCCCATTGGTGAAAGATCTGGAGAACGTGCTGGCCAGGGCAACAGCCGAACATGTTCCGTATCAAGGAAGGTCCGTACAATACCGGAAACATGCGGTCGGGCATTACCCTGCTGAAACGTAGGGTTTCTCAGGGCTCGAATAAAGGGTAGAGCCATGGATCGTAACACACCAGAAATGTAACGTGCACTGTTCAAAGCACCGTCAATTCGAACAAGAGGTGACCGAGACGTGTATCCAATGGCAACCCATACCATCAAATCAGGTAATGGGCTAGTATAACGATGACGAATGCACTCTGCCAGTGTGCGTTCACCACGATGCTGCCAAACACTGATGCGACCATCATGATGCTGTACACAGAACCTGGATTCATCTCAAAAGAAGACGTCTCGCCATTCGTGCGCCCAGGTTCGTCGTTGATCACACCATTGAAGGCGCTCTTGTCTATGACGCAGCGTCAAGGGAAGCCGCAGCCATGGTCTCCGAGCTGAGAGTTCATGCTGCTGCAAGCGTCGTGGAACTGTTCGTGCAGACACTTGTTGTCTTCCAAACGACCCCGTTTCTTCACTCACGACTCGTGACGTGGTTGCACGATCCATTACGGCCATGCGGATAATATGCCTGTCTTCTCAGCTGCTAGTGATAGGTGGCCGTTGAGATCCCGTATGGCGTTCCGTATTACCGTCCTGAACCCATAGATTCCATATTCTTCTAACAGTCATTGGATCTCGACCGACGCAAGCAGCAATACTACGATAAGATAAACCGCAATCCCGGTACGCTACACATCGACCTTTATCAAAGTCAGAAACGTGCTGGTACGCATTTCTCCTTCTTACACGAGGCATCACAACAACTTTTCACCAGGCAACAATGTTCAAATGCAATTTGTGTATGAGGAACCGGCTGAACAATTTCCTCATTTAAACGCAATGTAGGTGTCGCTACTGGCGCCTGCTTTGTCTGAATGCGCTGAAAAGCTAATCATTTGCATATCACAGCACCTTCTTCCTTTCGTATAAATTTCACATCTGTACCATGTTGCCTTCTTGGTGTAGAATGTTGGTATTCAATTAGATTACCCATTTATTCCAATCTTAAATTGAATAGAAACAGTTGTGTATTGTTAAAGGATTTGAAAATTTAGAATTCTAAGCATTATCGTATAGGTTTAATATTAACTATTATAAAACGAGATCTCTTTAATTCTAATAATAATTTGCCAAAATTGTTTACCAATAGAAGCGTGGAAAATTTACAAGTGAAAATGCATTTGAGCTAATTACACTAGAGAATTCAAATCTCAGGTGCTTTGATAAAACTAGTTGCGTGTAAAAGATAACATCAAGAGTCTTAGATCTTAGTATTATCACTACAGTTCGTATAATTTAAAATATGTATGTAAAATGTTGTATGAAACCTATCCATTTATTGTAAAAGTTTCAAACACACACACACATATATATATAAAATTAAAATTCTTTCATGACCGGGAAATATTTTACTAATTTATCATTATCTTTAATACAAAACTTTACAACTTATCATTACTTTTCATACAAAAATGCCGTGCATGAATATGAGTTGGTTTAGTATGATAATTTCCCTCATATATTAAACAATTTTTTTAATAAAATTTTTGCTTTTTTATTTTTATCATTGAATTAACTGCAATAGAAGTTAACTAAATATAAAAATGTTAACATATTGTATTCTGTAATATATGCTAAATTATTATTATGATTTCTTTGGAATAAAGTTAATTTTCTTTTATAAAAAATGTATTGAGTTGATTGTTATAAAAATAATTTAAATATTGAATACAATACAAATATTAAACTCAAATAACTTTTAGTTTTCATAATTTCCTAAAACACTTGTTCTTTTCTACATAAGTTAATATTCTTACATTTATTTTTTGATAAAAAAAATACTTATAAAGATTTTTTTTTCTTCAAGGAAGGAACACACACACAGATACATTTAGAGAAAAAACAATTTCCTAAATTGAATTCAACTGAACATAAACTTTTGTGCAGGAAAACTAATTTTTAGAGTTGATTGGAAACAATTTTTTAAATGGGTAAACTTGGTTATAATGTTATTAACGCGTTTGAAACAAATTTACTGAATTATTGAAAACTTTGAATAAAATTGAAAAAATTTGGTTAATCTTGGAGAAAAATATCATTATATGTAACTTTATAAAAGTGATTAAATCCAAAAAAGAAGTTAAATTTACTCCAATTTGCATAATAACTTTTACTATTTGTTTCCTAAATCTCTTTTTTTAAAATAAAAGAGAATCAAACACACAAAATACTACCAATTTATTAAAAAGATGTTCATTTTTTAATTCTTAGCATCTTAATGCTTTTGTAAAATGTAACGTATATAATGATATAAAAATAAGTTAATAAATTGAATAAGAAAGTAAATATAATTGGCTTTGGCTTTTAAAATTCATATTATTTTTAAATTAGTTTTGCGCACAGTGTGTATAACGTAATTGCGCATATTGAAATACATGTAGAAAAATAAAAATAGAGAAACTTTTACTCTCATAAAAATTCTCTTAAAATAAATTTATTTTCATATCTAAATCGAAAGTTCTTTTATAGATTAAAAACTCAACCGTACATGATGTTTAATCTCATATTATTTGATGAATTAACCAGGAAGTTAAAGCCAATTTAACTTATAAGATTAATCATTCTGTATATTTTTTCCTTATATAATTAAACAATGATATGCAGGAGTTACTGTATAGTAAAAATTAGATTTTTACAGCGCTACTCATCCTCAACTCTAAATTACTATGTAATTCATTTCCGTTTTTTAATTTCCCCATGAAACTTATTTCAAAGATAAGACCCTAATTTATTGAATATAATAGCATTAAAATAATAGTAGCGCTTGGCACTCCCAAAGCACAGGTCCGTTGTTTGGTCCTCTTACTAAGCAAAGTCGACACAGCTTTCATCTCTTTAGTAGGTCTATAAAACTGAGTTCCAAGCATGATTGGGAACTAAAAACTAGGGATTTTATGTTAGGCTAACCACCTTACCGGGACTATGTTTGGCACACACGGGCCTTTGGTAATGAAAATAGATATGCGCACTGTATGCCATGGTTCACATATAGGCTGTCATACTAGAGAATTTAGTTTCAACATTAAAATGAAAAAAATATATAAATAAAGTTAGAATAGCTATAAACAATTGTTAGATTTTACATATATCAGCTTTAATTAAAATCCTGTGTGTTGGTTAGTATTAGTTTCATATAACTGAACTGCATATTATGAACATTTTACGTCATTAAGGATTTACATACGCACCTAAGTAACTAGGGGGAATTACTTAACATCATATTCAGTAAAAATTAAAAATACGATTTCTATTTTTGTTCCAACACCAGTTTTTTGTGTCTGCTCCAAACACAATGAAGTTGCAACCAGTCAAAAAGATAATAAATACAATGAATTATAAAATTATTTCTAACAACATTCAGAATTCAAATGGCTTCCTAATATCAATTTCACATTTCCTGAAAGTCTATAAAAATAAATAACTTTAATTTTTCTTTCAAATAAGGAAAGATAGGATGAGGTTCAGCATTTTTAATTAATGATGAAATAATACCTAGAACACACAGATTGTTATTTTTAAAGCTCATTTTCAATTGAAATGTACATTTGTCTGAAATTTACAATATATATATAGATCTATATATGTAATGTACATTTAATTAAATTTGAAAAGTTTTAAAGATAATAAAAAATTATAAACTAATTTTTAATCTCTAAAATATGTTTGAGTTCAATGGTTAAAACCATTAAGATTTTTATTTAATAAGTGAAAAATTATTGTTAACAATATAATGACATTAAAATTGGTTGAATTAAAATTTTTAATTCTTAATGTAAAATTTTAATACCCGTAACATCAAATGCTATAATGAAGTTTAAAGATACATAATTTTTCACACTTCTCAGTAACATTCTATGCAGACCCAATTCATACATTATAAATACTAAGATGTAGTAGAAGAAACGTTAATAAAATCAAGTAACTCAAGAAAAATAAATAAATTGTCTTCATAAACTATAAGTATAAAAATACTCCTGGACTATTTTAAACACAGTCAGTATATTTAAAAAATTGAGATTTAATATCTTATCATCTGAAATGAAAAACTGTTTTCATATATCAATATATTTTAATTTCATTACAAAATATTCAAAATACATGTATAATGAAAATACTCAGTATAAAGTATATGTTATATTAACTCATGAGTCGGAGTTTTATTTTTGAGCGAAATAAATATATGCCACTTTACAAGTTACTTTATAAATATATTTCAAAATTTTAAATAAGCAGTAATTAATTTATTTATACACACATTTTCTATGCAAATATATAAATTTTGTGTTATTAACAAGGACAATTTTGTGATTAATTATTTTCCTTTAAACGATTCACAAATGCCCTAATATTAAAATCTTATAATGTTAAGTTGAAATAAAATTCAACAAAAGCTAATTTCATATGATTTGGGAAAAATTCAAATGTTATAGTGTTTTGGTACCAACTGAATTTTTCATGCTATTTAAGAAGAAGTTATCAATAATTTAGAAATTCAATCAATCATGTTAATCTATAACAACTGCCTGTAAATTGAAGTTATTTACTTGTAAGATTATGCAGATATGCTTATCGTAAAGTTATTTAAAATGTGCGAAGTTGAAAGGCGTATGATTAATGTTATTTAAAATTATGAGTTATTTAAATACTTGGTTAATAAATGTGAATCAAATGTCTTAAAAATAATTAAGTTTGCTACCCAAAGCAAAATAGAGACTAAAATCGATACTTTAAAGGATTTTAAATGCATGTATTAGATTCAAATTTTAAAAATATCAGTTCAAAATTATAGAAAAATGTTCTGTGTAATTTAATATTATTTATAAATGAGTTATATTGATACTACTAATAAGTTCTTAAATTTATAAAATATATCAGCATAGCGAAATTTTGTTGTCCGTAAGTAACAACTAGAGAAGAAGTGTAACTGTTGAAACATTTATTAAATAGTTGCGCGATATGTTTGTAAGAAAATATTTAAAGAAGATTAAATGCCATGGCATAAGGAATTTGTTCAGGAATAAATTAAGCATTAAATAAATATTATAAAAATATTATTTAATATAAATATGGAATGTTATGCAATACAGTGATAAAATATTTTTTAATATTCTAATAAAATATGAAAGAAATTGTTACGGAATATTGTTTAACGTCAAAATATAGCACAATAAACAATACTAAACAACTTTTAAAATTTTATTTAATGTTATGGATATTGGTTTGTTTTATTATTAACATAAGCACTTTCTTATTTTCTTTGAAAAAGGCAGGGTAACTCTAATTTATTCATTGTATTTACTACTCAGAGATTTTAATATTAAATTTTTATGACGTAATTATCTTGCTTTCTGGGGGATGTCTTCGTATAGTGATTCATTCTGACATTAATGTAATCTAATATTTAAATTAAAGATTGGGATCTGGCATTGTATAAAACCGTTCTTGCTTCGTAATTTTGTAAATCAATATTAACTTTAAACATATAATATCCTTTCATTCATTCTTTTGATAATTAAATACTTTCATAATTTCATTTAAAAACTTAAAATTTAGTTCTAAATACATACTTAAATTAATTATTATTTTAGAACATAAAATCTTAACATTGAATAGCGATATCAATTTTAAATCCTTGTTTAGAAACATTGATATAACCAAAATATATTTGATAAATATAATAATAAGAAATAGAATATTTAAATGTATACAATTTTTTTCAAATTACACTTATTTTTAAAATAAGCTTACTGAACATTAAATTATTTAATTATTTTTAAATTTGTTTTAATGGAAAATTTAATCGCATGCACAAACATTCTCAAAATTTATTATTTAATAAATGTAGTTTGTCATATATTTATCTACTTTAACATTATAAACCTTAAATGCATTTTCATTTACGATAGCTAAATATATCCTATAATACCCCATATGCTAAATGCATTTAGTTATCTATTTTTCTGCATTTACTTTAAGGAATTTTCTCTTAAGTTGAGAAACATTCATGTGCTCTCTTTCAACACTGTAATGACCTTGTCTCTACGTTAAATAATAATATACTCTATGCATTGATGTACTTTTATAAGGATAAAGTAAAACATTATTTTAGTATGAAAATAACGTTTTTTTAAATTATTAAAGTTAACTTAATTTTTATGTCTTTTTATTCTTAGCGAGTTTTTAGACAATTATTCTTGAATAGTATTTTATTATTAATGATATTTATAATTTTTATATTAGCTTTTTTTGTTCTTTCATATATCTAATTATTTTCTTAAACAAGCTCATTTATGTAAATTTAAAGTGTAATTGAAATTTTTTGCCCCCATATATTTTCTGATCATGTGATTCAAATCAATTTTACAATGTTTATTTTAGGCTTGCTGCACAATGAAATGCATACACAATTAGAATATTAAACTGTTTTGAGATAAGAAAATGTTTTGTCCTACAATAATACTAAGTAGCAAATATTTTGTAATTTTAGTTTAAAACACTGTAGAATTTAAAGGTAATAAAAATATAAATAACTTTTTCGCATAGTAATAAGTTATTCCAGATTAATATTTCAAATGATATTTACAAGCATATAATCTTTTAAATAATTTTTTTCTTAAGTAAATATCCAAGAAGAATTTAAAATTAAAAGATTCATTTGATACAAAATTTGCATTTAAAAAGTTACAAGACAGTTTTAAAGCTAAAGCATTTTTATTTGTCACATAAAAATAAAAAAAAATATTACTTAAATATAACATAAATAAATTTTAAATTTCATTTGATTTTTATCTAATATCAAATGCTGCTTTACAAAACTATATTGTTTATTTTTTAATTGAAAATACGTTGACAAATGCAATATGCAATGTAACATTTACATGTCTCGTCAATATGAGACATGTAAATGCTGCAGTTATAATGTTCTTTACATCCATATATTTATTCAAATGAATAAATAAATGAATGTAATACTGTCTTGATTTTCAGTACCATTTTCTTTTTCATTAGATTTCTTTAGATTTTTTCTTGACTGCTCAAAATTCAATTTTAAATAAATTGCATTGACCTTTTGTCGTAATCTATGAAATATATACACAGGTTATGTGCAATCGTTGATATAAAAAATTAGAATAATAATCTTCATTTTTAAGATTACTTTCTTTCTAAAATTTCTTATTTGCTAAGGTTCAGATATAAAATTCTAAGCCAAAATAATGAAAACTGGAAAAGTTTGATGAATTAGTATTGAAATACGTTTTTTTCCAAAACTGTGTTTGTTTTTTCATTCTTCCAGTATGGTTTTTATGTATTCCATGTCCTTCTATTGTAACTATAAGATGTAGAAATTATTGTGTCTATAAGATTTAAAAAATATATGCGAATAATTAACATTTATGCTTAGTGATATTCATAGAATCAAAACAAAAAGTCATAAAATCATAACATGAAATCTTTCTCTCTCTCTTTATATATATATATATATATATATATAACATAATCGATGAATTATGTAATTTATTTGACTGCATTGATATCATTTATTTATATTTCATTTCAAACATTTGTGTGCTTTTTTGCAGTTATTTTTCAAAAAATTACATTAATTTTAATATTTTGGCTTAAATTGTTGATTTATTAAAAATAATAATATAATAAAAATTGAGAAACGTATTTTTTATGACATTATATTTATACAATACATATTTTTAAGAAAATGTGATCCGTATATTATTTTTACCTTATCTTTTAAAATATGAAATAGATAAGACATTTTCTATTAATGAAATATAAGATAAATGAAATTTAATTCATGCTCTAGAAAAATATGTTACACATTTTCTAGTATTTTAGTTTATACTTGTTTTTAATATTATTTTGAACAGATGAATAAATAATACAATGAAAATTCACAAATTCAACAAATTTAAATGTAGTTACATAAATTTTAACTTAAACATTTTCTGTAAACTGGATTACAAATAGAAATATTTCTCTCTTTTGCCAAACTATTCTGAAAAATTATATCTCTTTACTGATAATAATGACACTTTAAAATGTGTTCCTTTTAATATATAATAGCTTTTGATCTTAATCAGCAAAATATCTCTATTTGCTTTTAAGAACATCACATTTCTACGGTTCTGGTAAAAAAAATCTTTGATAATAATGTTAAAACTTATAAAAACTTTTCTTATAAAATATGGGTTAAACACATACAAATCATTGTTCAAAATGTTTGACTTAATTTATGATTTGCATTAAATCCTTTTAGTTGAGGCAGTTCCAAAAAACTTATTTTTTGTTACCAATATTTAATGAAAGTGAGTTCTATAAATATTCCTTTATTCTGCTTAAATATAAAATGCTTCATATTTAGCTTATTTCCTTTCATATCGTTTTGAATTCATTTTAATTTACTATAGCTATTCTCAATTACAGCTCAATTTAGTAAAAAAAATTATTCACGTCATTTTTTCTTGAACTATTTCTTTATGTCTCACATTTTTAAATTAAGCTGTTTGCAAAATACATTAAATTAAATATTGTCCTAGTAAGTGACTAAAATAGATTTTAATTTGCTGTGTCTTTCTTACATATCATTACTAGTGTGACAATAGTTAACTCGTTATGATTGCGTATGTTTAAATTTGTAATTAGAATTGTATAATATGTAAAACTGCAGGAATGAAGCAAATCATAAATTTTTAATTGAATGCTATGCAATATTTGAAAACTAATTACTTATTTCAACTACACACAATATACTAATATATGTGTCGGCGTAAATCACAAATAAATATTAAGATACACACAAAGATAAAGTACGATTGCAAAATGTGCAGTGTGTTTAGTTGCTGTAAAATATTACTAAAAGTGAAAAAAAATATTGTCAATTTTATTTACTTGAAAGGCATTGATAATAGTGAAGATATTTACAAGAAGACATTATCTTAAAACTTCGAGATAAAGTAGCATTTACTTCAGTCATAGCTTTATTTAACAATTTTTATTTAACTTAAGAAAATAAATGGGATATAAGGTCCTTAAAAATATTTACTGTCTACTTCAATAATTTGGGTAATTTCTCTATTCAACAAAAAATATTTTAGCTTTAACACTTATGGCCAATTAGTTTTTACTTTGCGGATAAATAACTTATAAATATTTGATAAATTTAATTTTAATTCAAGTAATATATAAGAGTAGAAGTATCGAGAATTAAAAGAATATTAAAATTCTTTTAATTTTCACGATATTCTAATAATGTAAATTTTAATCATCAATTTTATTTATAATATTACTATGTATCATTTTACTTTCTAATATTTGAATTACCAGATTTAATATATTTTCATTGCATTTTATTGATACACATTTCTTCTGCAAATTATAAACTAATACGATTATATTCATAAAGGAACTGAAAACTAACAAAAGTTTGTTTAAAACTGAAACTGAAAATCACTTTTTATATTTTTTGATATTTGGAACCTATATCTTCAACTGTATAATAGTAATAATTATATTTATTGGTAGTAATTTTATAATTAATTTTTTCCCAATTTCTTTTTGGGAGTTTCATAATTACAAAATATTTTACAACATTTTTAAAAGAAAGAGACAATTCTTTAGCGAACTATATAATCAAATGATATTTTAATGCCATAGAAAAATTTATTCAACATTCATAACTTAAATAAATTAAATCAAAAGAAAAAAATGAATGAATAAACTTTTTATTACTTTCTTTGGAACAATTATTATCAAATACAATTTTATGGTTTTGAAAAAACAAATCACGAATTGATATTTCTGTTTGGTATTGGAAATATTCAAGGAAAAGACGGTGTTTCATTACAAAAATACAATTTAGAATATGTTTTAATATTCCTTAACTTTATTTTACTTTAGAACGAAAATAAATAATCTACTAAAACAAAACTTTAATTTTAAAAAGTAATTATCAAAAATGCCTGAAAATTTACCCAAGTTTTTATAAAGTTTATTTTGATAACATTACTTACCTACCTAATATTATTGATTTTAAAGAGACGTATACCTTTTTCATAAAAATTAATCTGCTTTGAATGAATTCCATTATAATGTAAACATCTTTATTAAGGTATATATGTAATTTTTCCATAGATTGTTCAGTTACTTTGAGCATACTCTACGCTATCAAAGAAGAAATATTTATCGTGTAAAGAAAATGTAATTTTTTAGAAAGAGAACTATAAAAATTAGATCTGTATTATCATTAATGATTTCCTATATTGTAAACATAATTTAGAATTTTAAGACTAAATAATCTTGAGTCATTTTAAAAAGTTTCTGAATCAAACATTATTGTCTAAAATAAAATTAAAAAAAGTCCAATGAATTATAAATTCCCCATTCAGTATTAGAACAATAATCCGAAAGTAAACACCGTTTCTTATTCTAGGATTTGCTCATCGTGTAAAAAAAATGACGAGAATTCTTATTAGATGTTTTAATTTTTATTTTATATAAACTGTCCACAATTATATTTCTTTCAAAATATGTAAAAAAAAGTTATTTTTAGAAATCATTTTAAATATGTGAGTACTTGCTGTTATTTAAATTTATTTTCAACAATATATATAAAATTTGATAGTCTAATTAGACTTTATCTTATTTTTAAAACTAATTTTCGGAATAAAAGAAGACAATTCAGGTGTAAGTAAATTGGAATATTTCCTGAAATATTATTCTAAACAAAGAGAATGAAACTCATTAAATAGATATACATACATAAGAAAAAAACTTGAAAAAAATTAATTCTTTTTCTTATTTTGCAAATTTATTATAGTATTTAATATTTTAGGGAAAATTTTGAAATCATAATATGAGTAATTAATTTTAATTTTTTAAAATTATTTTTGTTGTATATTTAGAACAGTATAAATAACAATTTTTCGAGATATAATATGTATGTATGTTGTTAAATTTTTTTAAGGTTTTCTATTTAATATCCTATTATATCTTAGATTTTTTTTAACAAAATAGTTATAAACTGTTAGATAATAACAAATTCTTTTTAAATTAGTTTAGGGAAATCTTTTTAATAAGTTTAGAGACATATACAAAATTTGTGCGTTAATACTGATATAATTAGAAAGCGAAATCTGAGGACATTTTACATGTGTTTTGACTCTTTTACGATTTATTCTAATATTATATCTGAAGCGTTTATCATTGCTCGCCTGTGCAAATATTCACATTAATTAAATTTTTAGTGTTTATAAATATATAAAAAATAAAAAATATCAAACTATTAAATAGATATACATGCATAATACATACATGAAAATTTTCACGTGTGAAATTCATAAATAAAATTTATAGAATATAACTAGTATATGCATATGTATGTTTGTGTGTAGATTTCTAAGAATGTAAATGCTTTAAAATTAATTTTTAAAATTAAAATGAAAATATATTAGATATAAAATAGGGGAAGTATTTAGCTTGTTTGAAGAGAAAGATAAGCTTTGTAATCATTCTATTTATAATGACTTTCAGTGATTCCTGATATCTTGCACTTTTTTTATTTTAATGAGTTTCTCTATATGTCGTTCTTATTGCTTTCAATATGTCTTATAATTATGATTTATACATGCAATTCTCTTTATATATTCGTATTATATGCAAAACATATAAACAGAAAAATTTCTCTTTATATCAATGTAAATCTTCAGATAATCCTGAACAAAATAGATAGTTACTGAACAAAAAAAGATTCTCAAAATTATAAAATTTTTATTTTAATGTAGAGATTTAAATTTAATGTTTTGTTGTTTAGCAGCTACCAAAACTAATAATTGCTATCATTATGTATAATGACGGCAATTATATTAATATATACATAACTCAATTTTTAAGTGAAGAAATATTAAATATTCAGAAATTCTTGCAATACTTTTTACAATCAATAAATGTTTTATGACATGAAAAAAGGAGAAAAATATCAAAAATCAACATTACAATAATCATTCAGTTAATGTAAATGCTAATTTTTTTCTGAGTTTTCAGCTGCATGTATAAATATGCATGTATATAATGTGCAATCCCATATTTCCTACTGTACTGGAAAATTAATGTAATAACATGTGTTTTAATTCGTAAGTAAGACACAATCTTCTCTCTTTCATGTAAAATTAAAACCAAATGTATAATTTTTAAATTATTGTCTAAATATGTATATAAATACGTATCTACGGGTTTGTATACGTATCTCAAATTTGACAATAAACTGAACTGAAAACGTCACTTAGACACATATATCTAAGTGACGTTTTCAATTCAGTTTATTATAGGTTACTAAGATACTGCTTTTTCTCAACTGCCTCAATGGAGCTGTTGAGAATATTTATTGTTGCTAAAGGATTAAGTTATTCAAACTAAATTTATGAGGTATGCATTTAAGCTAAATTTATGAGGCATGCATTTAAGCTAAATTTATGAGGTATGCATTTAAGCTAAATTTATGAGGTACGCATTTTATAAGACTTAACATATTTATGTAAATCATCTACTACTCTACCTAAAAAGTTCATGAGAAAATTAAGGCTCCGCAGAGTTATGTATTTGATTAGATAATTAGTTTTACCTATCCTACAATTGAAGCATTGCTTTCTTTGATAGAGAGTAAACCTATTTGGATCCGAGATATTAAATGGTATTTAATTTTTCAAAAAGTGAAAGAGAATCAATGATCTTTTATACAGACATAATCTATCATGATGGAACAAGATAGGAATTTGAAGACTTAATTTGGTTTTGTCCAGAATATCCTGAAAAAATATTCTTCCTTTAGTTTTAATAATGAGATATAGGATGTGATGTAGCCAATAAATATTTTTCGCTTTCGAATAATAAATACTTTTGTTTATATGCAACTATCCAGGGTACTGATGTTGACAGAATCCTGGGCAGTACAATATGTGTTTTATTTTGCTGTTATTATACTTGGTTTAAGAACTATTTTATAGATGATATTAATTAAATTATTTGAAAGCATTCATTAAAAATTTTTCATCATTAATTCAAAATAAAATATATTCGTTACACATCACAGAAACGATTAATTATTGTAGTTTGGACAAACATTGTTATCTGCAGTTAAGAATCGTAACTAAATTTGAAACTTTATTGTTTTCTTAATTTTTTACTATAAAAACCGTATTTTAACTTATCTCTTTTTATAACTTTTAAAGTTCATTTTTAAATTTTACAAGTTTTTTAATTAAATTATTTCTTGTTTTGGACATTAGAAAATGTTATATACTCAACTAATTGATTCTAGCTTTACTGGTGACTCCCTTTAAGTTCAGAATTGATTTAAATATTCATTAAACTTTGATCAATTACAATGTTTCTGTATTTTCCATCCTTTTTCATTGTAGCATATTTACAAAAGTCAAAACAATATATTCTACTTAGAGTTTTACACAAAAAATCACATTCTATGATTAATATACTGCAATCAAAAGAAAAGTAATAGACACTCAATTGAAATTAATGTGATTTTTTTTTATTTTAGAACATGTTTAATTTTGAAATATATATCTCTTTACCTTCATTAGTATATCTGAATATGTAAATTGTATTTTGATAATCGAAACCTGGGAAAAAGTAATATGTAATTTTATAGAATACAATATCTTAAAGAAAATAAACGTAAAAGAGATTGTTAAGGAACTTTAAAATTTAGATAATTTTTTCTTAATATTTTTTCCCCAATTATTAAGAGTAGTAATTTTTTAATGTAGCTTACAAGTAATGTTTTACTCTCACATTTACTTAATATTTCCCAGTAGTGTTTTCAAACAATTAATTCTTTTTCTTACGATACACAAAAACTATTTATGATTTTAACATAAATCCTTCTTTTTATTTCGATTTTCAAAAAATGTGTTAGGTTTTAAAAATACGTTGCTATCTAATACCTTTTAGATATTCGAACAAATTATATAGATTTGTTGCTACTTAAAATATCATCGTGGCTTAGTAAAAATGCTTCCTATCGTGGTTTAATAAAAATGGTCACCAAGTTGATATTTTTCCTTTTTAATCAAAACAGATTCAATTGGATATTGAATATAAATTAAACTAAAATCTCCCATTCAAAATTCCATTTTTTTTATATCTCTAAATTATGGAAATGGAAACCCATAAATTATATTGTAGTCATTATTAGGATTTTTGATTGTTGAAACTTATACGAGTTATGTGCAAACGATTATTCTTAGAAACTTTGAATGTGTTATTTGAGTTGAATATCTTTGATCCATTCCATTGATTTTATATCCTTAAGTCCTAGAAATCGATCATTTTTCTTACATTGCAATCACTATGATTTTCGATACTTGAAATTGAACTCAATCATATGCAATGGTTATTCATATCATGCTTGATTGTGTTATTTAAGTTGAATGGAGGGACGAAAATGTTTAAAGACAAAGATCAACATAATTGTACTTGAAAATATGAATACATAAATGCAAATATGAAATACATAAAAGTTTTGCAAGCAAAAGTTAAAAATGCTTTTATGAATCCCTTACATGATCTTTTAAAACGAAATTATTGTACAAAAAATAGTAGAATCTTAAAAATGTTCAATGTCGTTCCATTAAACTTAGGGCAACTTCCATCTAGGGCAATTATTATGTAATTGAAAAAAAAATTGTTAGACACGTTTTATCTTGCTACAACAAAAAATCTGACCAAATAAAATTATAATAAGAATTATAATACTATATAATTATCACTTTTGATTTGAAGTTCCTGTGAAGTTTGCATTAACTTCGCTGTTAAAATATCTGTTTTATGATTACAAAAATATTAATAAAAATTGAAATTTGATACCTCTAATTGCTCGATGTGCTTTTCATTGTTAGGAAACAATGTGTTTAGTTAAATCCTTGAGCTTTACTCAATGATATAATTTTAATTAAACTCTTAAAAATGCAAATAATTTTCATACTTTTTCCCTAATTTCCATCCACCGTGTATCTTCATAAGGAATTTCTATGCTTAGTTTTACCACTGTCACAAATATTTCAATCGAATCTAAGCTGTCTATATCATAATGTGACGCATTACTTTTGGAACCAAGACCAAAATACTATATTGATTACAATCCTGTATACAAGGTAAACATGAAAGTTATGCCGTTTTTGATAATCCACACAACACACAAACACAAAAAAGTGCATTACTTTTGAAGACTATTGTTAGTCTACGAATTAATCACTATCGGCATCCAGGCAACAAAATTTTACAACCCATCAAATTTTAAAAATAGCATTATATATTAAATACAATAATTTTGTATATTGGATATATTATTTTAAATCCATCCATAAGTTAATTTATGAAAAATCTCTCTCTCTCTCTCTCTCGTGAAATGAATAATTTTGTTTCATACTCTAAAACCTATTTACAAATTTAAATAAGATTTTAATTAAATATTCTAATAATTATTAAATATTGATAGAATACTTGAAATTGGGGAAATACTCATAAGTGGCTATTACTATAATATTATTTAATAATGTTTCTCTAACTTTCCGTGAAGTAATGTAGTGTTTTACATGGACTAATATATTATAAGGTAAGCCAGAAAGTTCTTGGCCTTTCCGCGTTCTCATTGAATGGAGGGAGAATAAGAATGCAAATTAGAATCTGATGTGGTTGAGACACCTTCAGTCGAGAGTAGTAATATCAGTATTTATAAAAGCTTGTTTACCATACACATTCCTCAGTCGTAACTCGTACAGTAGTGAAAAGAATTAGACATGTCAAAGAAGCTTGTCCAGTTTGCTATGTTTGTTTAACAACTTCAAAGTGGGTTTATCTGCTGTTGCATCAAGTCACCGAATATGTCAAGTGTTTGGGGATTGTGCTATGCATGAACATGTGATAAATCATTGCTTTCACAAATTTAGGTTGGGATATTTTATACTGTGAAGAAGCTGGTATCTGGTGGACTAGCTGTCAGTAAAACCCGATGATCTGCATTCATCACTGTGAAACCATCATCGACAGCCAAACCATCACTGCGGATCTATATCCGGAGTAACTGAAATGTGTGCAACAAGTATTGCAATAGAAAGAGCCAGCACTTATTAATCGGAAAAAGTTTACTGTTCTTAGTCGATAACAGGACGCCGCATGTCAAGCGGGTTTCGAGGAATATTATGCAGCATTTTAGTTTGTACCATACTTCTTATTCACCTGACCTTGCATTATCAAATTACAACCTCATCCATTCCTTGGATAATTATCTTCATGGGAAATTCTTCACCTCGCCAAGCATTCACGGATTCCTTTCGTCTAAGACACCCAGTTCTTAGCTCAAGGGCATTTCACAGTTGGCGATACTTTGAAAGAAGATGCTAAATGCCGATGAAGATTTCTTCGAGGTCCAAAAAGAAGCTACACTTTCTGAAGGTCACTTTCTTTTGGGTCATTAAAAATTGAAAAAGACTTTCTTGTTTAAGTTTTAACATTTATTGTAAAAATAAAATTTTCCTGCTCATCTGGTTAATATAATTCGGTACTGATAAAGACTTTCAATTACTTCATTTTGACATAGAACTAAATCTTGAATAAGTAAGTTTTTCAATAAAATAAAATGTTCTAATTTTTGTATTATTCTAATTAATTTGGCAATAAATATTGGGATAAATGATAAGTCTAAATAATTTCAAAAGAATTATGTGCTTTTAAAAGAGAAATGATTTCATTAAAAAGATCAAATATTGAATTTTCTTGATACAGACCTTTATATGGTTCTACCTTTTATTTCAAAGTTATTTCCCTGGTATCAAAAAATTCTGATTTTTTAACATTTAAAAAAAATAATAAATCATAAAAAACAAAAGTATTTAGGCTTTAATATCAATATATCTTACCGGAAAATTTCTAAAATTTGTCAAATTAATATAAACATTTAAAATGCAGCTTATATATATATATATATATATATATATATATATATATATATATATATATATATATATATATATATATATATATATATATATATATATATATATATATAATACATAAAAATATATATATTATAAATAGAACTATGTGTGGGTTATAAAAATAACTTAGAAGAGAATGGCAACTGTGTTATTCAAATTGAATTAATAATTTAGTTTTATATGAGAACCTAAACAAAATTAATATAATATTTTCCTCATTTAAGCTCAATTGTACTTGACAAATAATAATAAAATATTTCAATGTGAATTTTAACATGCTGTATAAAACCAATTATCATTAGATTTATAAACAAGTTATTTTGATTAAGATATCATTTTTCGAAATAAATTGCTTTATATATATATTTATATTATATTCACATACATAAAATTACATTCACACATTCTATAAAACCTGTTAAAATAAATTAAAATAGTAATATGTTTCTTTAATATTTTAATGGTAGCATAACTAAATGTACTTTAAAAATATTTTTGTAAAACTTCAAAATATATAATTTATTTTTTAAATATTTTAGTTATAGTATGTAATTGTTCTGTAATTAAAAATATAAAATCTTCAAAATATCAGAAAAATTTAAAATTGAAACTTTAAACATGAAAAGTGTTTTCTGTATTACTTTAAGGAAAGTATTTGGAGAAAAAAATATCACAATTTTTTCTAACTTCAGTGTTAACTGATTACTTACAGCATATAGTGAGTAAAATTAATAAGATTAACTGCTATATTAATTTAACTCACAAAATGAATCCACGTTAGTCATTTTTCATTACCTATTTTTTAAATCCGAAATTAAAAAATATCGCATTTTATCAAATTATTTTATGATGATTAAATTCACCCTTTTTGGGCATATGATTATGGATTTTTTAAATTATTTTTTTTCAGAATTTACATTGATTCAAATAGTTATTCAAAAGAAAAAGAAAAATATTTTTGTATTGAAAAATTATACTTTAAAAATCATTTTGCTGTGAATTTTATCATTTTAAGTGAAATACAGATTAGTTTATTATACGAAGCTTGACTATGGCTTCTGATATAAATTAAAATGTTTTTAATATTCACTTTTTAAAGTACCTCACATATTGTTTATTATTTACAATATTTCAAATATTTTACTTCAAATAATAATTTAGCAGAAAAAATTTCAATTTGTCTTTTTAACTACCTTTTTATATTTATTATATATATATATATATATATATATATATATATATATATATATATATATATATATATATGTTATATTATACATTTATATATTATAACGAATTTAAATAAATAATCTTAAAATAGGACAAATCTACTTGGATTAGTTTATTATGATTATATAATATTTTAATTAATGTAATAAATTTAATAGAATCATCATAAACAAAATGAATCAACTATTTGAGCAAATTAAGTAATATCAAATTATTGAAATAAATCAGTTTAAAGCACTCCATAAATTATAAATTAAATTAAAAATTTCGACTATCATGATACATTTAATTTTAATAGAAGTGACTAAGCATATTGAGTGTCCTATCATATTAAATTAAACATATTGTGTGTGTCCTACCATATTTGATTAAATATACTGTGTAGCCAATCCAATCATATTAGAGGTGCAGCACAATTCTCCATGAATATAATGGGAAAGTTTTCGAAGAGATGCAGATAGAGGTTTAAACTATACGATATATCAGATTTCTACCCGAACTGAATGTCGTGAAAATACCATGACTATGGAATTAGAGATCTGTGGAGATAAATATAGATGTTTCATTTCGTCTTTGTGGTTACCAAATCACGATGCCTTGCAATGACAGATAAATTTCATTTTCTGTAAGAAAAATGTTTTCTTCATTGTATAGCTTTGATCAATTTTAACTTCTCACCCATTGATTTTTCCTTGGGGTATTACTATCGAGATATCACACACACATATATTAATATCATGTCAAATTTATCTACGTGGTAGGCAAAATGAATGAATACAATTCAATCATACGCTTGTACAATAATCTTCTAAAATTGCACCTGTTCTTCTGTGAAGAAAAGGGAAAAATGATTTCTTTTAGCAAATAAATGCCCTCAAATTTGATAAGTTGACCAGCTTTTTTGCAATTCTAGCCCCACTGTAAATGACATTTGGCATAAACATCTGAAACAAGGACTTATAAATTACACCTCTGACATGAAGGATTTATCTATGAAGTACCTTCCAACTCTAGTGTTTGGTGCCGTAGAATTCAAATACCAATTTATCTTTGGGGTCTCATTGACTTCAAATGAACTAATTGTAAATTCTTTTGACTGAGCTTCTTCTTTCAATTATTTTAGTAAACAGAGTTTATTTTGACATTTTAAGTGTACGCTGTTATAAACTTGAACATCATATGTCTGTAAAAGCTTGAAAAATAGGATATTTCAAATACAGATTTTCCAACTGCTTTAGAAACTGTAATTTTGTTCTTCTTCAAGTCCTTGGGGTTTGAAATTGTACACTCTATCCTGTTCAAGATGTGTATAGCCTCACTAAAGCTACACTATACAGGCATGGTACATATATGTAAACTAAAAAATTAAAGACTACATTTTAATTTTTAAGATAGAAGTTATTGAATATTAATTTTGTTATTTGTATTTTTATTACTTTACCACCACCCACATCTGAGAAGATTACTTACATGCTTTATTTATCTTACAAATCTTTATCTTATTAATTTAATGCAACCAAATTCTTGTTCTAATTTGTTAACTTTTCTTTTATATTATATATGTTTAAATTAAATTAAGATTACAAACTTAAAATGTGTCAGATATAATATTTTTAACTTGATTTATATTATATTTAGTCTTATTTTTTTTGAAACTTTATATATAACAGTTCCTATGATGTTCAAATTATTATTGCTTTGATAGAAAATTTTCTCAATTCAAATATTCTTTACTATTTTTGAAACATTTGATTACTATGTAACATTTTTTCTTGCTTTAAAAATGTTTATACATGATTTTTTATAATATCATAAATATTTTATTGTTTTACATTCTTATTTTCTATTTTCAAACTGTTATGTAAAGTAAACAAAAATATAAACTTCATTTGGTCATTAATCTTAATTTATAAGACATTATTGTTAATCAAAAAACGTTATTTTTAATTTACTTCATTGAGAACTTTTTTTACGAAATTCTTATTCTGATTTACAGTTCTTCAGAAGAATCAACAAGCTAAGTGAAATGCTATAGTTCAGTTATAGTTTTTTACCTTCTCATGTTCTGAATCATTTCTGAGAAATTAATTTGATTTCTGTTCTATGTTGATAAAGTTAGTCAGAAATTTATTTTTATTTTAAATTTATTTTAAATAATTTCTTGAGACAGCAAAAATATCAAAAATTTAAAGTGCACTCACTCATCATGAATACTAATTAAATTTCAAGAAGTTAATTTAAAATCTCTCTGGCAAAATCTCTTGGATTGAAGGAGGAAAAAAGCAAATATCTTGTTTCGAATCTTCCCGTATTAATCCAAAAAGTCATTCAAAATTCTTACCATACTATTTGTCATAATAATATTATATAATTACTGTGTTTAATATATTATAAAATATTTTTAAATCAACACAAAGTTACTTTTATTTTACTTTTTTAAATCTCCTTAATTGCAAACTAAAATCATTAATAAAATTTGTTAAATACGTACATTTCATTGCTTTGGAAAATTCTTTGAAATACCCTATTAAAAGTGCAAAATAAATCTTAATTGTTTGGTCTTATGAAAACTAGCTTTAATTACTTTGGCCATTCGATGGCTGAAAGGTTAGCGTTCTTAATTTCGAAGGGGTAAATCACGGGTTCAAATCCTATCTTGAGTGAAGATTGCACACCTTCTGTTTAAGATGCAATATTTTTGCACATTATAGCGTTGAATAGGTATATCCTAAGGGCAGCCGGGCAATAGAGAAAAACATTAATCCTTTTAATTCGCATTTTATTTATTATATATCAATCTCTGTTTCCTATCATTAGCACTATTCAATTGGTTTTACAATATATTAGTGATTTATGATTCAGCAAGACTAATTGTTTTTGACCAATTAATATGCTTTCATAAACTTAGGAAGGTGCTTCATTTGAGAAATTTAAAATGCAGATTTATACCTTGGAATTGCTTATTTTATGAGAGGTTTTCAAATTAAGAAACTTTTAGTGATATATGCATGCTTTTAACATTTTTATGAGCATAATATTTACAAGCAAATCCTTAAAATCTCAAGTTTTAATCATAGCATAGTATTTACTTTAAATTTGCATAAAATTAGTTAAGTTACTTAATTTTTGGAAATTAT
>CM057819.1:64547026-64634526 GCA_030067965.1 Latrodectus elegans
TCTGGTGGTAAGGAAAAACAACTGGCTCCAACAACTTGGAGATATAGTGCTGGATATTTAAAGTACTGTTAATGCTTACTATAGGAATGCGAGAATGATATCTAATACCGTCCCACACCATAATATCCGGTGTAGAACTAGTGTGTCGGTGCATAGCACAACTGTTCAGCATCCTCTCTCCACTGTGTCTCTAGACTCATATGCGACCATCATGATGTTGCAGACAGAAGCGTGGCTCGTCGATAAAGATAATTTCATTCCATTCTGCCGTCCATATTCTTTTTTCATCCCATCATTGATTGCTGAAACGTCTGTGGTCCGGCGTGAAGGTTAGGCGAAGTAATGGACGTCTTTCGGACAGACCACTCTGTTGTAAATGGCGTCGAATGGTACACGTGATGACGTGATGCAGACACTGTATGATGCGTTACAAACTGAATGTTCTGTGCTATGGTTCTTGATGTGGCTGAGTGATCCGCCACTGCCATGCGCATAATTTGCCTGTCATCGCATGAAGTGGTGCTCTGAGATGGATGCTTTGAATGAGTCGGTCCGTCGTACCCTCCTGCATCCAACGATCACATATCCTTATCACAGTTGTTTGATTTTGTTCAACTCGACTACCGATTTCCCTGAAAGGTAATCCACAATCTTGGTAGGGATCTATCCTTCCTCTCTCTGTCAAATTTGGTACTTGATCCAAGAATTATCACTGTTTTCTACAAGGCTAAACTTATCGTTTAAAAAAACCACAAGAAAAACACAATTGCAGAACTTGAAATTGTCAAAATATCCAAGCTTTAAATAGTGCTTTGAAGTGGCGCCAGAGATCCACGTGATGTGCGTCCTCGCTAAAATTCTAATCATTTGCATATCTCATATCCACTAATGACGGTTGTAAATTTCAAGTTAACTGCATGCTTCGTTCAGGGTGTTGTATTTAATGTGGCCAACAGTGTAGTTAGATAATGTTTTGGTATCCCATAAGTAAAAAGGGAAAATTTTTAATGAAAAAGTAGTTGAAACTATTTATTAGTAAAATAAATTAAAATATACTACGAAAAAAATATGAAAATATTTCTATTATGGAGGCAATATACACAAACTTGTCAAAAAAGGGGGAAGTTTCACAAGCTTTTAATTTTTAAAGTGATTAAAATTCCAGGATGATTTTATATAGTAATATATACAGTTTTTCTGAAAATTAAAACACAGTGCTTATTACTAATTAATTTAATTGTAAAATCTCTACTCAAAATTTTGAAATGAAACATAACTTGTGTTTTAAGTGAGTTAGCGACAAGCATTCTGATTTCGGTTACTTTCCATTGCATGAGTGTGTTCAATTCCGCCCCAGACAAAAATTAGACGGACAAAAAAATTAAAGTTTAATTTGTGAAAAACATATATAATTGTTGTTTTTGCTTATCTCAAGACTATCTAGCAGAGCTGAACGATCCTTATAAATCCAAAAATATCTAAAAATAAAATTCATGGTTTTGTGGGATCTCATCTTTGCTAAAGTTTAAGCATATCAAAAAATTAGCAGAGGAAGCTACGACCACTGGACACCAATAGTACACATATCTTGAGACTGCTTAAAAATGAAAGCTCTTGTGTGTCCATTCAAGAAGCGCTCAAAAGCAGTGAGATTTCTGTCTCAGTTGGAAAGATTCCACCAGAAATTTTGCAAAATACCAATAATGGTTGGGACTGGTTTTTGAAAGCTTATTCAATCTTATTTTTGCCATAGAAGAAATCTCGGATAAGGTGAGTTTCCCACAATGACTGACATCCATCTCAGCAGTGGATATGACCGAGTCGATTTTTTTCAGTCCCCTTAACCCCAATATCTGAAGAAATCCGCTGAAAATGTAAGATATGACTGGGTGATAATCTGTCAAGTATATTTAAAATATCCAGAGCGAGGTTAGTCTCATCTAAAACTGTACTCCAGTTAGAAAAGCACTGATTGTACCTCCTGACTGGATCAGAATGATCATTTCGAAGACATATGGACCAACAGTCAGTCAGGATCTATGTCTTGGAAATGATCATCTTGATCCACATGCTGCAAGTCCTTTATGGCATCTATAAGCTCTGATCTAAAAACTGATCAAAAATTAGGGTTTATGGTTTGAACTCTACAGACCTGGTTGGAATAGGTATGTACATTTCTACCAGAAATTCCCCTTTTACCTTTTCTACCATCGCTACAAATCTTTAATGAAGACTGAATAATACTAAGTATGGTCCATAATGACTGATATATATATATATATGGTATTATATAGTCCATACTAACAGATGATGATAACGTCATAGGCAGGAACTTGACTAGGTCCAAAAGCTCAGATTTTCATTTCTGTACTTGTATAAAAAAGATATATTTATGTTTCAAGTATGCCAACCGATGGCTGTGTGGTTAGCGCTCCTAACTCCTGAGCTGTGGGTCCCGGGTTTGAATCTCGGTTCGGGCATGGATGTTGCTTTCGTTCTCTGTTCTTTCTGTGTTTCTGTTTCCTTTTTTCTCTGATGATGTATGAATGCGACCCACCCTTTATAGGGTTTGTGGTGGTATAGCGCGGTTAATGCTCTTCGCCTCCACGACTTGGCTCACAAGTGCCCACCGTAGGAAAAAAAAATCTAGTATTAATATTTACCTCTATTTAAAAAATACATGTAATACGCACATATAATATATGTAAAGAAATCGATTATGTACTAATTCGATTATGAAAAATTTTGTAAAACATACAAAGGGAAATATTTTAATTAAATGGAATCTTCTAATTTTAATATAGTTCTGTTTACCAATATTTCTGTTAAACGATTATGTTTAGTACGAATTTATTAAAGTTAGAAGAATGGTTATAGTCTTATATTATCTTCAGGTTAACTGCTTTTAAAGTAACAAATTTTCTCAAATTATGATTAAATATTTATTTACAGTCAATGTTTTCTGTTAAGTTAAATTTCTTTTCTGAACTTCTCAAAAAATGCTATTTTTTTCTCACAAGTTTTTTTCTTTTATTGACCGCAAAAATTAAAATTATCCAAAAAGAAATATGTCCGAATGCTGTACACAAAAATGAAATGAATTTTTAATGTAAAGAAAATTCATAATCAAAAATTTCATAAATTTCTCTACAGCGTAGGCTGTTAGTGTTATGTTTAAGCACAAAAGTCAAAGATAACTTTGGAATAATAATTCTTAATAATACGATCAAAAACAAAGGAATTCTTTAAAAGGTAATTATTACCTAGAATTTGTCAATAATTTACTTTTTTAAATTCAGATTTTGTTTGAGGAAAATATATAGTTAGTAAATAGGAAAATATATACTTAGTAAATATAGAAAAATATATAGTTAGTAAAATGTTTGACAGAAAAGAAGAAAATATTTTGACGGTTATGTTTCTTTAGAACAAATATGTTCATACATAAAATTAATACTTCAAAAAAAATTCAGGATCTTCAAAAAAATGTCAAGTTTCGATCTTATTCTCTCTAAGATTATTGTCAAAACTGAGATTATCAAAAGCACACACACAAATTTTACTTAAAAAGTATAAAACCTGACTCCTGTATTGAAGAAATCTTATGTAACAAGTTAAATTTGAATTTGAGAAAGAAAATACGTATTCTTAGCTTAAAACATACAATGAATATTATATATATATATATATATATATATATATATATATATATATATATATATATATATATTATATATATACATATATATATATATATATATATATATATATATATATATATATATATATATATATATATATATATATATATATATATATATATATATATATATATATGTATTATGAAAATTTATGTGTAACATACAGGCAACAGGAAAAATCTTTCTCTCGTTGGAAACAAATAAATTTAACTTAATAAGTTAAATTTATTTGTTTCCAACGAGCAAGAGTAATGTTGCGTAATGTTGTTTTGCATTTTTCTATAAATGTACATAGTGAGAAAGAAAATAGTTTTTTCATCATATTTTCATAACAAGTTGTAATATCCGATATTTTTACATTGCTTATTATAACAGATGTAATTTGCTAAAGTAAGTATTTACAAATTAATGATACTTTAGAAGAAACTCTATCAGTTAAACTATATTCATAATAATCTAATTTTTTTAAAATAATATTATTTCAAATTTTTAAAATAATACATTACAACTACTATTCTTACATGAATAAATATTTCCTAAATACAATTTTTCTGCATATATTAATCCTGCAAAATTTAAAAAATATTGCAAAATTATAAACATAATATTTATATTTTCGTACAGAAAAATACATGAGTTCAAACTTTTGCGAAGAATCTGAAGAAATGCTCTTCATTGATTAAATATAAGCAATCATCTCTTTACAGGAGAGTTAATCCACGCTTAGGAGCGGCACCTGGTGTCATTTATTTTTACACTTTCCTCCGGAAATCCCTCCTCTGCAATCACGCGAAAGGATCTCAAATCATTTCCTGATTCTCGATTTCCGGACACCCGACCGTTCAGACTACTTTCTACGCCAATGCTTTTCATTACTTCTTGAATTGTGAAAGTGAATGGAATGCTTTATCAACGAGTAAACTGATCGTCATCATTTTGGTAATGAAAAGACCACTAAATGACGCGGTCAATCTGAAAAGCTTGCTCTTGATTTGTTCTACAGGCGAGTGAAATATTGGCTGTGGAAATGAATTTCTAGATTGGATTTGCGGAGATGGAAAGGAGCCAAAGAATATAATTGTTAAACTCCCAGAAAAGACCTATTGATACTAATACGCACAATTTAAAATGGATGACATTTTAATTGCTAGTAGTGTAGTCAATCATCATTATTAGAACATATTCTATAAGAAAAACAACTTTTTTAATTAATTTCATACTCAAGATTGTTCAGTTATTTTAAATCAAATGTAGGCTATACTATGAAATATATGCATATCTTCAATGGTTTTAATAAAAATATCATTTGGATATTTTGCGAAAACATTTGTTATAATTTATTCAATTATATTAGTTCATTTTTTCTGCATTTCTTTAAGGGTTATTTTACATTACTTTACTTGGAAATCAATCCATATATAAATACGACAGTTCACTACATCAGATGGAAGTTATAAAACAAAAAGAAACAATGAAAAACTTAAAAAATAACAGTTTAAGTGTAATAGAAAACAGTTTAAAAGAAGAAAGCCAAATTAAGAGTGCGTAATTGTTGGTAGTCAGACAGAGTTTTAGCTTCCTAATAAAGTTTAAGTCCAGTCTCCCATTTTTCCTGTTCCTTTCTATTTAAAAATTTACACATTAGGAGGTGATTAGAATTTAAAGTACCTGTGTTGCAGATAAAACACGTTTTGGAAGACAATATTTTCATATTTTATAAATGTTCTGAGAACTTTCAAGTCCTGTTAGAAGTATAAAATCTGCCACAGCCTCTTTTCTTGGTTTTTACATGAAATCTTCTATTTATCTTATATGTTTTATCATGGTTTTCCTTTTCATAAATTAGCCACACGGTAGTAGTTTATTTCATTGCATATTTCAGTCAGATATTTTTAAGTATGCCTGATATTACTGGTGATATTTCTGGAGGTGTAGTGATTCCAACTTTTTCTAGTAAGACTACATTTTATTACCCGTTATACCAATATGAGACCGAATCCATTGAAATATGATAGTTTTTTTTGTAATTCTTTGAAGAATCTTATGGCTTTCTTATATCGCTTGTATTGCTGATATGTCTAACAATAATTTCACTTCAAAGAATTCATTGTTTATGTTCTTGCTTATTTTAAATTCTGTTGTTTTGAAGTCAGAAATTTCTTACAAAGTGTGTGTGAATTTTTTCGTAGTTTTTATACTTGTAAGAGTACTATCTCAAAAGAGTATTATAAAATTTTAATTATTCGTTATTCCCCATTTAAACTTGTCTTAATCTAACACATTGTTTTTGTTTGTTTTCGTTTATTATAGAATTAACTTTTCACGTGTATTTCATTTAAATTTACGCACTCAAAGTATACTTTAAGTGTTTTATTGTTTGCTTCAAAATAATTTAGTATAAATTAAAATTTCTATTTTTTATTACAAGAAACTGTCAAAGAACTGGAATGTTTGAAAGTCTTATGTATCATTTTTAATAATGAGAAGAAAATAAAGAGCTAAATAGCTTATATCTTCAAATTTTAATAATTAATAACATTTACATTTACTTTTGCTTTTTTAAGGAAACTTCAAAAGAAGTTAATTAATTTATTTTTAATTTCTAATGGTTTCAATTTCTCAATTTATTCATTATTAACAGTTTGTTTCTTTAAAATTGTGGTTTATACACATACAAAACTTGAATTACTTAATTCATTTTATTATAATCTGTGTTATGCTTCACAAAATAATGCACAGTAAACTATACCAAATTAATGATAAATTTAATTAAATACATAGAAGCTTTATTTCATTATTTTACTTTGCATTTCTGAGAAAAATAAACTCCTTCTACCCCCATTTAAATTATTGGATAATATTTCCACATTTAATAACATAATTAATACATTCTAATACACTTGGAGTTATTTTAAAAAGTAAAATTTTGATAACTTGGATACACTTGGAGTTATTTTAAAGGAGTACATAATACACTTGGAGTTATTTTAAAGGAGTAAAATTTTGTTTACTTACTTAATCAACACATTTTGCTAATGATATTTAGGAAACATTGCAATTACTACATTAGACAATAAATTAAATAATTTTAAAAACACATAGTAAGTAGAATGTTGGTTTCTAATTTCACGAAATTTATCTTTTCAACAACATTTTTATCTTTATCACAGGATTTTGTTTTCCAAATTTTTATTTCATATTAGGAAATAATGTACGGTATGAATATTTATTTATTTTAAAGTACATATGCATAAAAGGAGACCTTTAAAAGGAACTTCAATAATTTTTTACTTGTTGCCTCTCATAGTCTATCATATTTTATCTTTGTTATAACATTTCTTTGACATCATGCATTTTTGTCATAAAGATTTGTAAGCTTGTGGTTATGTTATCGGAGCTTTTGAAATCTTTTGGAAATGCTATTGAAATTCAAAACTGTTTTGGAAACGAAAATCATGAGATTCTAGCTTCTATTAACAAAGGAATTATAAATGCTGTTTATGCAAAATATCTTTTTACGAATCTTATCATGAATCCTCTTTTTATGATAAGAATTATTTTAAATAATTCTTTATCATAAAAGGAGAATTTAATTTTGCAATTAAATCTTTGGTATATCTTTGCTTCTTTATAATGCACAAATACTTTTGTTATGAATTTGGCATATTAGTTGATAAAGATCACCTTTAATAAAGAAATAATAGTTTTATAAATTAATTAGCAAAATTCAGCTTTATTGATCAAAAACTAAAATGTTAGATATTTAAGGAACTTTTTATGCTTAATTTAAACATGTGAGTAATCTTTCACCATTAAGGAAGATGATTTTGTGACACATGTTTTAATTGTGATGAAAATGCTGCATAGTTAAACGTTCCTATTTGATTTATTTAAACTATTGTGGTTGTTGATTTATTTCAGTTTTTGACAAGCAGAATATTCCGCTTCATTGTCCAACAGTAATCAGTATGTATATTTTACCACCATTATCCCTCATATCGCTTTTCCATAGTAGAAGTATCTCAACGTAAACATTTTCTTTGATTAACTGATGGCACTGAGTCTTCCATTGAAGAAATGTAAATATGTTTGTTAGAAATTCAAATTTTAAGATATATATATATTTACCTTTGCAAGACTGTAACACTTCATGTTAAATTACATAAAAGTCGATGGTTTATGATTTTCCCAAAACATTCGCATAATCCTTGTTTTCTGAAACTCGTTATGATTATTTATCAATGTAATTTAAAACTTCTTTAAATATCATATTGATGATTTCTAAATAGGTTTTGAAGAACTTGGTTAGAAACCTATGAAAATTCCTTCATTTATGGGATAATTATTAACAAAAGTAAATCTTTCAGATAATGAATTTGAATGCCATTTTTATCTATTGCCATAAATTTACCTAGTGTAGAAGGGAAATTTATATAATGTTAAGAAAAATATAGATTTGTCCAACGGTAAAATGAATTCTTTCCTCTCAGATGTCACTCTGAGATACTAGTCCCCCCATAGAAGATACCAAATTGTAATATTTTATAGTATGTAAGTAATGGTTCGATAAATGATGAGTCTCATGATTTGGTACATGACCTAGCTTGATTATGAAACAGGCAACGCTCATGCAGGGAGAAGTTGGAGCCAAATTAATCAGCCAATCAATCATTGATATGAATAATGAGAGATTGGCTGAAATAAAGAGTCCATTCCTTACCTTGATTCCCTATTTTAAAATCAAAATGCAGTTCATCGCACTTTTTAATTTTGGTTGACAAACATTGTTTTCCAAATGTGTAAAATTTATAAACCCGTAACAAATATTGTCTAAATTATTAATACAGTTCTTTATCAAATAAAAAACAAATGAAACCACAGATGGAATGGGGTTATAAATGTTATGAGCATTAAGTAAAAAGGATTTTAAACTTTACAACAATTAAATAAGAGAAAGAGAGAATTATATAACAATCAATGAAGTTTAAATATACATTCAATGTAATTATTTAATTTAATTTAACATTTAAAAACTAAAAGTAAATTCAGAAAGATTACACTGACTCAATTTTATTTGTAAGATGGTTCTGCAACCAGTGCTAAATTCATAGTTAATTATTAGTTAAAGTCAAGCTTATCCAACAGAAAAAAAATAATTTTATAAATATCATCTGATAATTAAAGCAATCAATAATCAAATCACTCGTCCAAATAAATACCTCGTGAGAATCATATCATCCTAGACTTCTTTAATAGTTTGATTACAAACATTTTTATATTTAATGTACCTAGCTAATATACATGCACACTCATGGGAATAAATATATTTATTCTATAGTAACATAGAACAAAATCCAAGTCTATTTCATGCTTAGTGTTATATAAATAAATATTTGTAATTCGTCTTCATTTGAAGTCCAGTTAGTTTTTTTCTTAAATATACTATTTTTTGAAATTGCTCTTCAAATTAGACTTTTTTTTACAATAACAGAATGAAAGAGAACACACATTGACGATTCAACATTATTCAGTTGACTTTTTAACAAAATTGCATTCTGCCCATGGTTTTATAAAAAGCGATTACAATATCAGTTGTTAACATGGTAATAAGGCATAAAAACCTTTTTTAAATATTACTAGTGTTTCTTTCTAGCATCCCTTACTGATAAATTAAACTACCACAATGCTGAGCTTAATTTTTCGTAAGTCAATTATTTATTTAATTAAATTAATTAGGTTTCCCTGTGTGTGTATGTAGTTACATACCAGAATTAATATTTTTATTTTAAATTTTGTGTGTATTTAAACATATATATTTTACTAAATAAGAGATATTTTTAATAAAACTAATATATTTGTTAAAAGATATTTTTTTACATCACATTAAAAATATTTCTCTTACCAATGTAACCGATTGGAGTTTTTTCATTTGAACATTTCTTTAGAAGATTAATTGATAATTGAGTTGTTTGTGATTGACATGATAAGCACGAATAATCGATAATTGAAATCAGTTTAGAAACATGTCAAAATTGAATTTTCTGTGGAATACCTTCTAAATCTGTATTATTCAATGATGGAAAAATACAGAAGCAGTTATAATATGCAGAGTTATCAACACGTTATTTTAATTCAGCCATTTTATTAATATGATAGGGGTAACAATTTTAACAATTTTATACTTTCTTTCTGTTTTATTTCTCTGTACATTTACCTTGATTGTCTTGTTATTTCCATTTAGAAAGCAAATATTTGTTTATTTTATCACTTCACATACAATTGTGAAAATGATACTAATTTTTTTCAAGATTTGAATATGATTAAATTGTTATTCTTAGTTAAAATTTGATAAATATGACAATAACTAAACTGATGCCAGTCAGGAAAAAGTTTGCTAGTTTAAATTTTTCATAAAAAAAAAAAATATGAATTAGGAATCTTTCTTATTTTTTCCTTTAGAAAATAAACGAGTATAAAATCATTTGTAAAAACCAGTTGATTGCCAATAAATAGAAGTTATTTAGAGTGCACATTTTGTAAGCAAAACAAAAAATAGAATGAAAGAAAGTAAAATAATTGAATAAATTGAATTTTTCATACTGAAAATGATTTGAGTAATGAAAATGATTTGAGTAATGAAATTCTTCTATGTTGAATATTAAGAACTTCAGTTATGAATATTATATGCAGTTCGAGGATATGAATAAACATGAATGGCTGATGAATGGACAAATAACTAATGCAGATTTATTAAGCATATCCATATTAGAATAAACATAACTGATGATGTATTCATTAATATACATTGAAGTATCATTAATATACTTAGAACAAACTTTAATTCCACGTAATCAGTTATGATAGTTTCTAGATTGCAATTTCAAAATCAACTTTGATTTAGGACTTCAGCTTTTGAATAAATCACATATAAAAAGGTAAATTTGCGTTTTTCAATATTATGCATAATTCAGAATGATGTTATATACATATTATTTTGAACTCATCTTGGTCGTGGAATTGAAAATTACATTCATTGATAAAACTTTTATAAATTTTGTTAAATGCACACGTATATTCAGTATAATTTGTTTATTTTGTTAAATGAAGTAGAATCAGATATATAAGTCAAATACATCAAATCTATTATAGATCCAGAGGAACAGGAAAATATGTTTTGAAAATAATGTGAAACAAGATGTTTTAATATGGTCGCAATCAGCACTAAGTTAATTTTATTTATTAAAATCAAAAATAAAACTAGGTATAAATAAGATTCACATGCCTCTAAAACTAAAGCCAAGGCTTTTATAGTCATAGGTAATAAGAAAAAATCTAAATTAAAAATATTAATTTTACTATGCTACATAACATGTTACTATGCTACATAACATAATTGTTACATAACATGTAACAATTTTTGAACATAGTTTTCAAAAAGTGTTCATGCAATAATCTTTGAACATAATTTTCAAAAAGTTTTCATGTAACAACTTTTGAACATAATTTTCAAAAAGTGCTCATGTAACAATTTTTGAACGTGATTTTCAAAATGTATTCATGTAACAATTTTTGAACATAATTTTTTCAAAATGTGTTCATGTAATAATTTTAACATAATTTTCAAAAAGTGTTCATGTAATAATTTTTAACATAATTTTCAAAAAGTATTACATGAATGTGTGTAACAGTTTTTGAACATAATGTTCAAAAAGTGTTACATGAATACAGTGAGCAAAGAAAATTCCCATTGAAGAATACAAAATAAATTTTGTTAACATGATAAATAGAAACAAAAAAATTTCATAAAATTATCAGGTTAATGACTAAATTAATTGAATTTTAGGTTACTTTGAAGTAAGTAATACGCGCTTTAGAGACAAGATAATTTAATTTATCATGTCTACACAAAAATAAACTTCTAAAAAATTATTATATTACGAGTTTAAATTGTTATAAAGTATTTCATTTGGATGTCTTAGTAAACAAACAAACTAAATTACTGATTTTATCAACTTAGTTTTGAAGACAATTGAAGAAATCGGTAAGATATTAAGTTTGCTTTTTAAATTAACGCATTTTTAATTTTAAAGATTTGTATCTTCTAATGTTGGTGTCTCCTATTAATATATATGAACTGCAAAAAATACCTGGGACGTATTCAAATTATTTGTAAAATAATGATGTCGGTGAAAATACTTTTGAATGGTATCTTCATTATACTTTTCTTTTAAAACAAAGAAAGTTGAATATCATTCAAACGAAATAGTACAAAAACACTAAATTAAAATGAAACAAATGCATTATCAAATTAATAAAAATCACTGTATAAATTGAATGAGGAAAGTTATTAGGCAAAACACTTCATAATTTATGAATTGAAAAAGTTTATCAATTTAAAATACATTTGCAAATTTTCAAATATTTTGATTTATACAAAAATATAAAAGTTTGTTATACCATTTTAAAATAGATGCTAACCGGGTCCTTGTGTTTTAATTTCTAGGAATCCCTTAAAATTGAATTTAATATTTATTAATAAATTAAAAATTAAGTATTTAACTATTAATATATAAAATTGGCATGTAACCATATTTTTAATCAAATCAAAAATATTCTCTTCTATATCAGGCAAATGAAATAATAAATTTTGTTAATCACAGAAATAGGCAAAAATTTAAAAAAATCCTTTGTGAAAAGAGTAAGATATTTCTTATTTAAATTGTTCCATAATTAAGGTTATTGCTTCTCTTTATGTACACTTGATTTATTTCATAAATCTTATAATTCCAAATATAAATATAGATATTAATTACACTAAAGCCATCTGCCCTGTCTAGTGGTCAGACTGCCTGACGGCGGATAGGGAGATCCTGGGTTCGAATCCTGGTTCAGGAATGGATGTACTTTCTCTCTCTATTTATCCTGTATTTGTCCTTTCTGTGTATGAATGAGGTGTGAATGGTTGCTTACCCTATAGACGGGTCCCTGTGGCATGTGTGTAGTGAAGCAGTCGGACTCCACACCAAACATGGTTCAGTATGGAAAAGTGAAGTCATATTGTCAGTCTAGCTGGCATAAGGCAAAAAAATTACAATAAAGAAAATGCATAATGTTTTATTATTTCTGTGTTATGGCAAAAACGTTACTCAAAACACTTTTTATAACAGAGCATTTTTTAATATATTTTTTTCCGTCGGGGTATATGGGAATGTATTGTCCCCTCATACCCAAGGAACCGGCCAGAAACAGCGACCTCTTTGCTGCCGAGACGTTGCCTCGGGTGCACCACAGGGGTGGGCCACCATCGCCCCCTCACACATGCCATAGGGACTCATTTATAGTGTAGGCACCATTCATACCTCATTCACACACAAGGAAAGGACAAGATAGAGAGAGAAGGTACATACGTGCCTGAACCGGGATTCAAACACAGGACTCCCTATCCGTAGTCAGGCACGCTAACCACTAGACAAGTTGACCGGCTTTTAATAGTGTATGAAACAAGGCATTTAAACAAAATTAAGTTAAGTATTTGATAAAAAAAAGTTTTCAGTGTTGTAGGTATTAGTGTTATTTTGTATTTTAAAAAATAAATTCTATCATTTTTTGGATCTATTTATATTTATTCTTACTTGATATTAAATAAATTTTGTTATGTATTTTATGACAAGTTGTTATTAGATAGCACATAATAATAAAATGCAGATTTTGCAAAAAGAGAAGTCACATAAAATTAAATTATACAATATCCTTTGGTATATGATAATTATATGCAAATTATCTAAAAGAGATAATCCCCTTTACAGCTACAAATTCACTAATTAAATACTTTTACTTTCTAAAACTTTTAAACAATTTGTTTAATTATTTATTTGTCTAATTAATTGGGAGCTGTGTGTTTGGATTCTGAAAATTAAAGTATCACAGAGAAGTTTCCTTTTTGATGAATATTCAGAGAGTTCCACTTAAAATTCTGAATATTCTTTCTGAGATATATTGGATAAATTATAAGAAAATTTGTTAAATTAGTCTACTTTTGGAAAATTGACGAAAATTGCATAAATTACCTTAACATTACAGTTTATTGAAAATTTTCTGTTTACCAGAAACTTAAATGAGCTATGACGCATCACCAGTGACGTTCTATTTTCTATAAATAAACTCATTAATTACAAAGAAATTTACTTTAATTAAATCTGGAACGATGCTATAGTATATTGAATGAGAGAGAAATACTGTCAATAAATTCAACTAAATATAATATTTATTTTAGACATTTTTTCGTTAATACAAGTCCTCAAGCTATATAGTGTGCGTTTTATTAGTTTTATTTGTAAAATAATATATTTATTTTAAGCATATTACTGCAATTTTAATTGCAACAAATATATTAATGAATTATTTTTTAATTTAAATTTAGTTTGAAACTAAATTATTTTAATATTATGTAAGCCATTTATTGTATCTTTTATCAATTAAATTTATTTGTCATCCATAATTTTGAAAGCTTCTGGTACTTGTTTGATTAAGTTTTATAATCAAGAGACTAATAATAATGTGGTTCCTTATATAAGCAATGCTTGAGTCAGATAACAGATTTCTTTTCTATTCATTCGAGAGGTAAAGGAATACAAAATATTAGAGTAATAAAAAAACAAATTCATAGTATTCTGTTCTAAAAACATTTTTCCATTGGTAATATGAGAGTTTCTTTGTTGATAAAATAAAATGATGCAAATAAAAATAAAGTCATTTGCACAACGTTACATTATATTCAGTTGTTTAGAATTTTTAAAGAAATGAACTACCAATCATACGATTATCATTTACACTTTGAAGAATGCTTATAATGCAAAATCTAATACATGTTCTATTCTTCCATGGATTTCAATGTTTTTAAAAGTCAAATATCTTCCCAAAACACTACTTAAATATTTTAAATTTCACTATGAACTCTTAATAAATCCCTTCCTTAGTTTTTATTACAGCTTTTATATGATTATTCCTAAAGAACTTATTTTCCAGAAAATATTTAAATATTAAAAGGTTGAATCAATTCCTTTTTGAACAGTGCATATTTATTCAATAAAAGAACAAGAGAGTTTAATTGAATGTAAAATTTAAATATGTCTAGACACTTGCATACAAGTGGATTTAAATCCACTGAAACATAAGTTTATTGTTAGGGTTAAGTATTTCTAAATCCATTTGCTACAATAAATCGCCAATATTTCTTAAACTAACATTAATTTTTCTATTTCTTATTTTGTATACATGGTTTAATTTACTTTTTATCTGTTATGATTTTCAGATTATCAGAATTTTAAAATTTTCAATATATTAATAATGTAGTTTTAGTATAAATATTATAAAATTCTAGATTATTCAAGAGAATATTTGAATAAAATTTATTTTAAGAATGGATTACAATTGCAATAGATAAGAAAGATATAAACTCCTATTTTTATATTAACTTCAAATAAATTAAAATTTTTAACTTTCGTATATAAATCCTTTCTTAAATGCAGAACTATATTATCAGTGATTTTTAATTTTGCAGCTACAAGTCAAATAACAATAAAAATTTTTTTGACATTTATAATTATTTTCAATAAGGGTAAATAAAAGTAAATTTCAGATTTTAAAGTTAAGTTCATATAACATTCACTTGCATTAACCATAAAAATATAATGAGGTATATTTGAAAATAGTAATATATTAGCAAATTTACTGAATTATAGAAATTGCAATAATTATTCTATTTTTAAATATTTCAATACAATACTATAATAATTCCATATTTTCAGTAAGTATTTTAATATTCAAATTTTCATGATAAAGTAAAATATGAGTTTAACGTTTGTCACCATTTCCCTTAATGTCACAAGCGTTTTTTTTTCACCTCAGTTTATAAATAACATAGATAAAATCCTAAAATTTAAATTTTCTTTTGGTTCTAAATAACTAAAAAATGTTAATTTTAAAGACATCTTATGAACTTTGTAATAAGAGTTAGTCAAAAAATTTCATTGTGTGCAATTCATTGGTACTTCATAAAAATTATCTTATAGAACTAAGATTTGATAATCTTAGAATGTTTTCTGAAATCTTTCATCTATAAAATCATTCAGAGGACATATCTGCCCACATTAAATTATATATGACTTGCACTTTAACTATTAGTTTTTCTTCTACGTCAAAGTGTTTTTTTTTTTTTAAGTCCATAGCTATTTCTATTAACAAGCATACTTTTATTAAAAAACGAATTATTCTTATTATAAAAGTAATTTTTTTTCATGCAATATGCAAATAAAGTTTATACTGTGATTATAAGCATTTTCAATTGAATTGTTCCAAATTTCAGAAATCAAAAAATACAGCTGTTGATTCCTTTACCAATTACTCTATTAAGATATTTCATAATTACATTTTAAATTAAAAATCTTATATTGCATGAAAATTATATCATTTTCAGAAACAGAATCAGGTATGAGTTGAAAATATAATGTGTATAACAATATTGAATTTATGAAATCCAATTTTAGAACTTCAATGCTTAATGAATAAAATAATGAAAATGTTTAAGTAAATTTTATATTTTTTATTGATTCATTTTTTAAAATATTCATTTAAAAAAATTTAGAATTTTTATATTTTTATTTATAAAACTGCTTGTAATATAAAATAACTATTGTAGTTGAATAAATATGCTTTGAACTTTTATCGCAAGAACGAGTTAAAAAAAATGATAGAATAACAGTTGCTGAATCAAAAATAAAAAATGCTGTATTTTTTCACACAAAATAATGCAAATAATTATTTTATGTGACACAATTCTTCTACGCTATAGACATCATTTCTTTTTTTTTTAAAAAAAAAAAAAAAAAAAAAAACAAGGAAATATGATATTTTTGCTTTACTTCACTAAACAAACTATGGCCGTTTAAATTAGAAGCCGAAAGATATTGATTGTGCGAGTGTTAGCAAAGAAATAAGTAATCGGAGAAGAAAAAAATCAATGCATTCGAGAAGTGCAAGTTAGAATTTAGCTTTTTTAAACGTATTTAGATTAAATCTAAGATTTATGATAAATAGTTGGAGTTTTTTAATGCAGGGAAATATATTGTTATTGAAAATTTGAAGACCTAACACTCTGGAATTTAATACATTTATTTAAATTCAAAATTCTAAATGTGTTTAAAAGATATTAATTTTAGCAATTTTATTAAATTATAATGTAAGAATATATGAATAAAATTAAAATAAATAATTTGATTAAATGCATGTATAATTTTACTTTTAAAAAATTTAAAATCAAAATATTAAGTTTTCGTATTAATTTTAATTGCCATTTATTTTTTATTCAATAGTAATACTGTAAGAACAACACTCGAAATTGTACATATAATTAGTAAAGAGTAATTTAATTATACATATAAAATCATAACGAATAAATGAATACAAGATGTATATATTTATTATGCATGCATATATATACAAGTATATATATATATATATATTTATATTAAGTATATATATATATATATATTAAGTACATATATATATATATATAAAGATAGGCAGATGAAACATAAATGAAAGGATTACATATAAAAATTTGGACGTTTAAAAATGACTCAAGAAGGCTCTGTCGTACGCTGTGAAACAGAGGGTGGCTTTAATCATCATTTTCACATGAATTCCTAGCAACACGTGTCATTGAAACGATGCTGATCTTACTTATGTGCATTTCATCTATAAGATCATGCAAAGAAATTGAATAGAATTATCAAATATATTCATAGAAAGAGTTTTCCAAATCCGAATCTAAACTGACAAATGTGCATACATTTTTCCGACAGAATAGGTAGTGCATGGAATATTCAGTGTGTGTATTGCTCTCAGAAGTTATACTGAAAATATCGTAGATCTAAGAAAAATTCTTTAAGATTTATTATAACTTAATAATAAATACAGAAAGTGTGTGCATTTACCTACATGACTGCAATAAAAACAGAAAACAGTAGAGAATCGTATTTACAGGAAGGCGCAAAATGTAAACATAAAATAATAGCTAAAGATGAAATAAAATCATTTGATACTTTTATTATCAAACTATTCAAAATGTATTAAAAAAATAAATCATTTTCATTTGAAATTATTTTTTATGGGAACACCTTGTAGAAGGCGGTCTGCATACCTTCCACCATTCTTGAATATCTTGGTATATAATTATTAACTATTACTCTTACTTTGGATTTTAAGTGGTCGCCTTTTAAACCAGAATAATATATTTTCTAACAACATTCATCATTTAAAGCGCAGGTTCACATATGTCAGTAGAGACAAAGACCACTATTACAGCAAACGAAACCTTTTTCTAAGTTAGGATACTTTACTTCGTCCATAAGATTCCAAAGTTATTCTTAGATTTCGAAAACGTGCTTTGAAAATTATGTCACTTTTGAATAGAAAAATTTTCCTTTTCTTAACCCCTTGACTGACGAATTAAATGGAATTTGATGCGACAAAAAAAAACTATTTAATTTCGCTTAATTGAACTACACCATCAATTTACACCATCATCCCCACTTTCATATAATGCATCCGGCTTATACATGTTACGGGGATTATTTATAATCTTTACTAAACTCAAATATTGGCTAGTATAACATTCACCGTGCGAGACTTCTGCTAAACTGAACTCTTACTTTCAGTGTGCTTTTTTAAATGAGAATCGTCGAACGAGTGAAGCAACTATGTAATCTAATTGTAACTTGCACGGCGTCCGCCGAAAGAAGCGCTTGACGAGTCTGACTCGTCAAAGTCTGTGATGGCCCAGGAAATCAATGACGAGTCAGACTCGTCAAAGTCAGTCAAGGGGTTAAAGAGATAAATGAAATGCGTATTTTATATTTTAAGTTACTTTTCTTTCCTTTCAAATTGCCAAATGAAAGATATATTAATATAACACAATTGGTTAAAGTATAGTAAATTCTTAAATCATCTTTCGAATTAGAAGTGAAATGCTTATAATTTTTTAACTTCATAATATTTCTTTTTACCGAAAATACTACGTCTTTAAGCAATCGTCAGAAATATGTTTGAAAACTTTTAACTCTTTCCTCGTAACCTGGAAACACTATAGCTACAACTTAGCCAATTAATTTATTATAAGCCAATTAATTTACTGTTGTTTGATTTTTTTGTTCTCAACTGCAAATTCAGGTCATTAAGATGGCTTCTTATGCCAACAACAAAAGCTAAATCTGTCCCCAAAACTTCTTCAGTAAGTTCAATGTATGTTTTCCTTTTCTTGATCCCAAATAATCTTTTACCTTTTTTTATTGGTTCCAGAATCTTTATAAAAATATATTCTGATTTAATCTGCAAACATCAGAATGAAAAATTCCTCTTAATTAGATTTATTTTCTCCAGTTGGTCTCGAAACATTCTTTTTCAAAGATTTCTTCATTCCGTTCAGTATTTCTTTATTCAAGTTCAGAATTTTCATGCAGATTTCGATATCATGACGCAAATTTAGAATTTTGCAACAGAGACCCTTTTGGCAATTCAGTTAAAAAGTTTGGTGAACAGCAATTCAGTTAGACATCATTTTTGTACATATTGCTGACGATTCGGTCATTAATTAGATCCCAACAACTGTCATCAGTGGAAATTATAAATTGGATTTTTTTTCTCTTTTATTAGTTTTATGACACACACAGTTCAATTAACATCTTTATCCCAGTGTTTTCTGCTTTAGAGATAACATTATTAATGAGTCTTCACTTAAACTCAAATTTGTAAATCATTCTTATAAAAATATCCAGTTGAGGAATATCAACCCTATCAGTATATTTGCAAATGTAAGAAAATGTAATTGAATTTATTATAATATCGGGCAGCTTATCAGCCAAATTAAAAGTTATGATTTATATATGACGCGTTATAGTAGTTCTTAGCTAAAGTTTTAAAAGTTGAAATATTTAAAGTTTTGTGTACTTGAATAAATCAAATAATAATTTACTGGGTTACAGAAACGCGTTTTATTATCACTTCTAAATCTGCTGAAGGTTGCTTATGTTTTCCTAATGAATAAACTCATCTGAAAAGATGTATCTGTTGAGACCAAATATATATTATTGAATTTAATAAAAAATAATTTCCTTCAATTAATTGGAATTAACTTACTTCAAATTTTATTTACACATTTCCCTCTTCGGCGGAATATTTGTATCAAGACTTCTATGCATACCTTTGAAATGCCTTTCTACTTTTTTCTTTTTTATTATGACACACCAACAAGACATATATAGCACACACGTTTTACGTCCAGATTCACCCAATAAAATTGTACTTCCCGTTCTGTATTAAATCTGCATCTTTTTCTTTTTCAATACCATTTTTCAATTTTAAACTCTTCTTTTTAATTGTGACATGTTAATATTTTTACTAAAAGACACAATTAACACAAAGTTATTAAGTTGTATTTTTAAACAACTATAAGGTAATGCTTGACACTGGAAAATACATTCATTGCAACAAATTACAATGAGTGAAAATGTAAACTACGAGTGTACTTAACGTGTTTTCTTCTGGATCCCATCAAGGGACGTGACATAAACTCTGAAACCAAACTCTTTAGGAAGAGAGGAAAATTTTAGCATCAACGTTTATTCGCACCTGCATTCGGTGTGTGAGAAAAGTAATTCAGCGTAGCAGTGATCATTTTTTTTATCCTTATAACAACAGGGAACATAGTAAACGTCATTCTATGCCTGCAGTGAAGGTAAATGTGGAAAACACATTTCTGCAGTAGGAATCATGTTAATAGATTTTTTTCCGTCTGCATCAGTAGAAAATTCGCTTTTTTCTTTGTGCGCTTTTAGTGAAGATACATATGTCGTCCATCCATTTATCGAATCATTTGCGACACAAAAATCATATTCATGGAATCAATAAATATATTTATAGGATTATAAAAAGACTATTTTGCACTTTTGTTCATATCGTTTAGTCCCATAAATATGTTTGATGTATAAGTCATAAGTCTTAGTAATAGTGGTTTTGGTGGTCCATAGTGGTTAAACCAAAAATTGAAAAATTTCTTGTATTAAAAATATAATTAGCGACGAATCCAGATTCAATCTCGGTAGTGATGACAATCGTGTTCATGTATGGAGATCCCGTGGTGAACACTTCAATACTGCCTTTGCTGTACAACGACACATCGCTCCCACAGATGGCGTGATGGTATAAGGTGCCATTGCCTACAATACATGGTCACCCCTAGTATTGTTCTATGGTACCATGACAAACAAGCGGTATGTTCATGAAATCCTGCAACCACTAGGGTCGCCACTCATGAAATGGCTCTCAGGAGCCATATTTCAGCAAGACAATACTCGGCCTCATACGGCAAGGGTATCAAAGACTGTCTTCGAACTGTTACTACCCTTCCTTGGCTTGCCCGATCCCCAGATTTGTCTCCAGTCAAGCATATCTGGGATCATTTGGGACGACGAGTTGGGCATCCCACGAGTTAGAACTAGAGAACGAACTAGAGGCAAGAACTAGAAGGAGAACGAACTAGAGGCAAGAACTAGAAGGAGAACGAACTAGAGGCAAGAACTAGAAGGAGAACGAACTAGAGGCAAGAACTAGAAGGAGAACGAACTAGAGGCAAGGTTACAGCAAATATGGAACGAAATGTCTCAAGACATCATACAGAACTTGTATGACTCAATGATCGATCGTATCGCATCGTGTTTTTGCGCTAGATGGGTTCCTACAAAGTATTAACTCCTCAGTTATTTTGCCTTTTTCTTTGGTTTCCTTATCATTTACCTATGTCAAACGTATGTAAAATTTCGTTCCATTTTGACGACTCCTTCTTGGTGCGTTAATTTTTTTTGTCCATGAGCGTATATGATTATATGTATAATTTAGTAAGCACTTAAAAGTATAATTAATGAGATTTAATGCATAAAGCAATGTCCATAGATTCTGACTTATAAATTATGATGCTAGTATTACAGAATATTTTGAGTTACAATTTCTAAATCTATTATTTTCTCTTAAAAATGAAATCTCATAAATATGTAAGATAATAATGCTAATTGTTTATAAAATAATTTTCTGTGTTGCTTTTTAAATTGACAATTAATTTGTCGCCTCTTTCGATTGAAATACAGCAATCGTGACTTAATGAATCGGGATTCTGTTATCATACATGTTAGTATGGGTAACATTGCCAAGAAGTGTAAATCTTTTTGGCATTTTAAAAATTTAGAACAGAGTATGCTTGCACTTCTGTGGCGCATTCAAATCACTTTGCTTATTAGTTAAGCTGTATGTGTATGTCTGCATTTAATGTTCCAATTTATTTAGATATTTTACCAAAATCAGTTATATTAACAAAGATTTGACTTGTAGTCAGATAAAATTAATAACATTTAATTTTTGTTTCAGATATATTAGTCATATACCATGCCATCATTTTAGGCTTTATTTGCCATTAAACAGTATTTTTACTAAACCTCAATCAAAGGACTACAATTAAAAGTAGATTGCAAACTTCTACAACTACATCTATACAAGGTGGAAATCAAGCCCACCAGCTGGTGAACCATAGGCTAGAGAACTACATCCTTTTAACAGTAAAGTAAAATAAATAATTTAATCAAATACAAACACATCAGTTATCATATTAACTTAATTTTTATCTCATAGTTGTTATTATCCACTTAAAATAATTTGAAGATTACATAAAAATACATTTTAATTTACAACGATAACTTTATACTTATTATTACAAAAATAATTTCATTTAAAAACTTGAATATAGAATTTTATTAAAAAGCTAAGAATGCTAAAATTAGTAAAAATAAATATCTATGTTCTAGAATTAAGATTATTATTTTTAATATGCAATAAAATGATATAATTGGTAAAAAAAAATTTGTTCCTTGTTCAAATTTACATAAGATGCTGTTGAAATGAAAATTCGTTTTCTCACATCTTTTTACACTCATTTAAAGCATGCAAATATGCTTTATTCAATAAAATTATTCCTTATGGAGGGAATTAACATGGCACTGTTAAAAAAAATTCCATTAACCTTTATATATTACCTGAAAAATTATGTTATATAATATGTAGGTAATTTACATTATGAAAAAAAAATCAATTAAAACATATACAAGATTTTCTCAATTTAAGTCAGCTTCATACGAATAAGATTAACTTTTCATCCTTCATTACTATACCTGCTTTTTAAATTTGCAGGTTTAAAATGTGAAATAGTGCCAAAAAAAAACTGTTCTTAAAATTAAATGAAGAAGAAAGATAAAAAAACATCACATTTGGGACTAATAAAATTTCCGATCGATAAATGATTAAGATTGTGCAGATAAAGTTTAACATAAAATATATGCATAAAAACATAAAAACATATTTAACATAAAAAATTAATCAAATCTGTTCTATTAGGTATTTACTTAAACTGCTTAGGAGTATTCACAATTTATTTATCCAATTTTTGTCATTTTTTTCTTAGACATTTAATACTTTTTAAAATACATGCAAACTATACGTTGTAATTTTATTGAAGTATATGTATCTCGGCAAATTATACGAATAAAACATTTAGTTCATAAATTTGATATAAAAAAATTTTCCTATCGAAGCAAATATTATAATTTTCTTATACATGTAACACTGAAATATCAAATTCTAAATTCTATATAATGATTTTTCTAGGAGTGACTACCATCACACAAATTAAATGTAGTTTGATTTGTTTGTCACTCAACAGTCATTTTTTTTCACACGAGGGCTAATTAAACCAGGACGTACGACTTAAAGGGAATTTCGAACAACTACAAACATCCATGCCCAAGGTGAGATTCGAACCCCCCCGAACTGTTGAACCGAAGGCAAGAGCGCTAACCATTCTGCTGACAGCTCTTAAATATAATTTAATTATCACTTTTAATTATATATATATATATATATATATATATATATATATATATATATATATATATATATATATATATATATATATATATATATATATATATATATATATATATATATATATATATATATATATATATATATATATATATATATATTATATATATATATATATATATATATATATATATATATATATATATATATATATATATATATATATATATATATATTATATAAATATTTGTTAGCTATAGAGACCAAATACTAATAATTTGGAAGTTACACGAAGAAAATAATTTATTTTATCTGAAGCTAAGCTGAAAGCCTTACAAATCAAAGAACAGAAGAAATGTTACTTTTCGAACACCCAGTAACGTTTCTCCAGCAATCAAGTATCTGAAGCAGCTTGTACTCTCTATAATATTTGACACAATTCATTTCCGCTTCAAATCATACCCTTTGATTTTTGTCACGGAACTAAAATCCGATTTTTCTTACTTCACTTCACTAAGCGAATTACGGCAGGGTAAATTGCCAGCCGTAAACTACAAGATTGTTTGCCGAGAAGGAACGAACTGGCTGAGGAAAAGAATCGATATAAAAGCATAAAACTCTTGGCCAACTTTAACTAACTTAGAATTACCTTGAGAATTTTCGTTCTTTTCCCTGCACATTGTGGGCATCACTTAATTTTAATTACGTTTATGTAAATTTAATGTAATTTAAAGTTCTGAAAACTAATTTACAATTTTGTCCATCATTTATACAAACAATTGATCATTTTAATAATATTTCTTTATTGTAATACCATAAGTATTGGTTTTAAAATGTGTACTCAAAATAGTTTTAATTTCAAAATAGGGATTTCTATTCAACAACTAACTAAAACACAATATCTTTAATATAGTAGTTTGGTAAAAATATCTTTAAAATAGTAGTTTGGTAAAATTCGATAACTGGTCGATGGAAATAATGGCTTTTATAGGCTTGCCTTTATTCCTTCATATTTTGCAGTTGTGTTACAATGTAAAATAAACTAGATGTTGAGAACAGTTAAACCATTGAAAATTAGTTTGGAATTTATTTAATTACATCGTAATGTATGCATTTAATTACATAATAATGATGCGTTTATTTACAATTTCTATATTGTGTTTAGTGGCAAATCAACTAGCGAATTCAAATAGAGGGGGGGGAGTTCATTATAACACAATGAATGAAGATCCATAGTAAAGTTACAAATTTTCTTTTAGATGATTCATTGTATAAAATAAATTTTATGTACTATATATAAGATTCCGTAGAGTAAAAATTACTTAGATAATGGAAATGAGAATTGAAATTTATACACTATTTACATTTCACATTTATTTGATAATGCAGAATCCCATAGATAAAGTTTTGCTATATCCATATTTAATATATTCTTTAAGTTTAATGTAATTGAATACATCGTTGAAATCAGAAGTTTTTCTATATTTAGATAGCTACAAATTATAAATTTAGCTTATTCAAGAGAAGAAATACAGTTTCAAAATTTAAATGTTTTTTAAAATGCTTTTTCGTTGCTTGTTTAATAGAGTACGTTAACTATAAAATTTAAAAGTTTTGTTTTATAGACTTGTAGTAAATATTCTCTGCAGGGAGTAGAGAGGTCTAAACAAGACAAGCATACGTTATCATATTGGTTTCATGTTTATTGCATAAACAAAAATCTTTTTTTAAACTATTTTTTATTTTGTGCTAACTAGTGATTTGAATACTGCATAAATCATTATTACATTTATGGCACCATTACTTATTTAGCTATTCTAATTAAATATTTCCTTGATTGTGCAGCTGATTTTAGTTTACCTTTGAGTAACTTTGCTTTTTCAGTTTTCTTTGCTTTTCCTCCTTTAAAAATGAGTGGTTAAGGTTTTACAGCATTAATATCTATATTCCATTTCTTACACCACTTTTTTGCTAGATATATTATAAAAAGTATTCATTCCAATTTGTGTGAAATAGATCATTATCCTCTTAAATGCATTTGTTATTTTTTAAATCCTTTTGAGCGAGAGAGTGAAAAAAATTATTTCTAACAGATACCCATGTATGCGAAAATTATAACATCATAAGGCAATTATCAGAAATTAATTAAATTTCCATATATTGCTGATAGTGGTACTCACAAATAAATAATCAAATTTACAAGACAAAAAAAAGTATGCCAGAAATCAATGTTTTGTGTTTCCTACAAGCTAAGTGATGATAGCGCGTGTACATTTTATCATTGAATCATAAATCTCTTCGTTTAATACTAATATATGGCGTTCTCGTCTTAACACCAATGTTCAGTTTTACTCGCATGTGAGTTATAAATACTCCACCACCTGTTGATATATTTGAATATATAGATATGTATGTGACGAATAAATTTTCTACAGAAAAAAATTTAAGCATTTATTGACAATTTTAGAAATAAAATCTTTAAACTAATTACAAAATAATATTCATTTCATCAGTAGGTATTCAGTATAAAGAAAATTATTTTATTAAATCTATTGAAAAATTTGGTTAATAGTTTAGGAATCAGATGAATAGTAAAATAATAATTCAAGATTATTTTACCCCCTAATCGAGGAAAACCATATTTATTAAAGTTTAAACTTATGAAATTTCTCTATATTGTTAGTTAAATTTATATTGCTGATGTAGTTAGAAAAATTTAAAGGTATTGGCATAAAATTAGTAAAGGAATTTTTTTTAATGACAGATTATATTAACTTCGATAAAGATTTCGATTTTTTTTCTTTTTTTTTTTGTGATTAGAGCAAATGTTGGATTCAAAATAATACGATTTTTGTAAAAATTTAATACATTTAATTTTATATAAATATGATTAAGGAATGACTATTTAACCTGATTAGATTACTGAGCACAAGTAAAAATAAAATTAATTATAAAGTTTCAACATTTGTACTTGAAGATACACACATTTGTTGGAACATAGCATCAGAATTAAGAAATTTTTTAACTGAAAAAAGATATTTATAAAATAAACTACGTGAATTTAAAATTTCTGAAATTTATTTCCTTCATGATTTCTTGATGATCACAAAATTAATTTTCTTCATACATCCAATAAAATACAAATTAAAAAAAAATCATTCCTTCAATATTGCTTAAAGTATAATTCAGATATTATCTTACAATAATTTGATAAATTTATATTATTTCATGGATTGAATAATTACTTAATATTGCATATATTATGTATATTATTCTAATAAAGTTTTATTACGAATTTTTATTTTTAATAATGCTACCATTTCCGTATCTCTACGTGTATAAATTGCTGTAAGCTAATTAATAACTGAAAAAATAATTATTAAATTTCTAGTGTTCCAAATTATTCATGTTCATTTTTTATTTCTAAAATCCTCAAAATTGTACTCGCGTGTTTTTTAGGATCTTTTATTTTTGGTTGAAGTTAAATTTGAGAATATTGCATACTGAGCACAATTGAAATAGGGCAATAACTAAAGCGAATTTTCTATTTAAGTGTAAAAAATTAAAGACACTCCTCTTTCTATCTTACGTTGCTACTTGAGAGAGTAAGTAAAAGGACAATTACTGTCAAATGACATACTTTAAATATGATTCGACTTAAGGAAGATAATGATTTAAATATAGGGGAAAGGTATGCATAGTAGAAGGCAAAGAAAACTATTCATCTTTTAATATTGAAACAAATTAAATTTAATCTGTATCGTATTCCTTGGAGACAAAATTTCATTAATAAATTGTGCACCGTTCACTTGTGTGTGTTTAGATAATAAATAACACATTTTATATCAGATACATTAACTTTTATCATATTTGGTTTATATTTGTTATATATATATATATATATATATATATATATATATATATATATATATATATATATATATGTAGAATAATGAAAATAAAGTAGTAAAAAAGGTATTCTCTTGGCTGAATAATTTTAAAATTAAGAGCATCGTATTATTATATTTGCTAGGAAGTTATTATTGTAAAATATTAAAAATGTCTTATTGTCTTTTAAATAACTGCATTTTAAAACACCTAAATTTACATTGTATATTAGTTATCATAATTAATAAAAAAATAAGTTATTTAATTACAAAATATACCAATTGAGAAAAATGATGCATTTTTTTACATAAAAATACAAGTTAAAAAAACATTACCAATTTTTCTTAGAATTCTAAGTTGCAATTAAAAGTGTTGGGGCACAAAAAATTCATTATTCTTTAAATTAAATATTTTTATAACCACCCAAAAGAAGTTAATGTTCTCTACAAGATATAGAAATTTTTTTCTGAAATACTGTTATGAATCACACAAATTTGTTTTACATAGTTTCATTTATTGCATCATATCTATCGGTTTATTAAGATGAAACCTAGCATGTCTGCATTATATACAGGGCAATTAAAACTCCTGTTATATTTATGAAATATATACATATATAAGATTTACATTTTTTTTCGAAATGTTTTTAAGAAATTACTTTAGCAAGTGTATTGTTTGAAATGGACTATTCTTTACTATTAATATTTTATGTGACCATATAAATATTTCTGCATAAAATTTTCCTTTTTCTTTGTCAACCCCATAATATTCAGAAATGTCACTTTCAGAAAGCTGATACATCCACAACTTTAGATCAATGATTTATTTCTAGACTTCAATTTTTTCTTGCTTCCTTTGAAGCATTTTACGACTCTTTATGATTGTCTGACTGAATCGAAGAAAAATTTGAGGAATGTAAAAACACTTCAAAGTTCTAACAGAAATGAAAAATTGTACATAAAAACTGTAAAAAAAAGTCTCTAAAAGCTTAGAAAAACATTTCAATTGAATGCTTTTAACATTGAAATAAATATCCATACATTTTTTCAACTGAATACATATTTCTCCTCTTACATCAAGTAAGAAAGTGAATTCTTTTAAAAAGTTGATAAGAATGTTTTTTTTTTAAATTTTATCTTTTCTTATTTTATTTTTTCATATATTTTTATAAAATTTTCTTCTAAAATCTATACAACTAAACATAAAAGTATGAAAGTATGGTATAAAATCTAACTCATAGTAAAAATTGGTAAATTGCAAATGAAATTAACTTTATTTCCCTGTTTCATGTAAAAATATAATTTGTGAAGTGCATCTTCCCTTGTAGAACATTCTTAGATTTTCATTAGAAATGGCAGAAAATGTAAATGATATGAGTAATTCAAAATTAACTATTCACTTGCACATTTTAAGCATTCCTTTATAGTTGCTTGAAACGGCAAAAAGAATTTTAAAATATAATTTTATTATTTGCTAATTGTGGTATGATTTTCCATACGATTTATAACAAATATTCCTTGAGATAAAAGGTAATACCACAATAAGTTACTGTTGTAAAAACTTAATATGTTTTAAAATCGCACAAATCTAAGTAGTTTTGGCATTTATTTTCGCTAAGAAACAATACTAAAGAAAAATTACTAATTGATAGTCATATTCGATTAAATACAGTTATATAAGCTTCTTGATTTTTCTCTTTGAATATGTGGGAAAATAATAAGAGTGAGTTGTAGTATAATGAAGCGAAACAGTTTGAAAGATACTTCACACTAAGTATGAAAACCGTTAATTAATCTGATTAAGTTATGTTTATGGGTGTCGTGTTATTGAATGCCATGAATTATGACATATTGAAGCTAAATTAAACATATTTTTAAAATAATCTCAAATTTTTGTTTTTAGAAACTACAGTATGATATTTAATGTTAGGGGGGGGGGGCTTAGTTGTATCTCTACTTAATTTTACCCAGTGAATTCAAATAATGTTGTTTTCGTAATCAGGTTGACGTTGACACAAGCGAACTTACCTGTACCTAACTCCATTGAGATTTACCAGTTTAATAGGAGCTGCTGGGACTTTTATTTAAAAATGACATAAAAATTTTACAATAGCTGAACATGATTATTTTACAACATGTCTTTAAATATACAATAAAATCCCGATTAATTGCAAAGATGAAAACAAGATGACAATATAGTGGATTTTATGTTGGATTATATACAGATAACATAATAATTGTAGTTCTGCAAAGTTCTTGATTATAGTTAAATGTAAATTTATAAATCATATTCAAAAAACGTTTTGATATTTACAACGTCAGAGACTTATTTTGGTCAAAAACATGTTTTTAGCTAAGTTGTAGAAGATTTCCCGATCCAACAGACTACGTTTTCATTGTTTATCAGGAATTCAACTGTTTTATTTAATTTTGCTCCAGATTTATGATTTCTCAGAATTCTCTTCTTTCAGATGATCTTCCAATTTTCTCTTAGTATGGCTAAATGCCAGGATAATGTTAAGGAGCAGGCTGTTAAGAAATGAAGTGGGTTGCCTTCTTTCCACAAGTGTAATCTTTCGAATCAGAAATGGGAAACTTGTGGAAGTAAGATGAAAATGGTTCGTGGCCCGTAAAGAAAAGTACCTCATTCCAAGTCCAGTTAAGGGTTTTCCTGCTAACGTTCGGTATCATCTCGTGAGCATTTCTTCCAGTTATTCCATTATCACAATCTTCCTGACAACGATCCATTATCCAACTATCAAGTAATTCTATTAAGAAAGATTTATTAAGAAATAGAGTTAAAAGAAAATATTAAAACTAACCATTACTTCTGCAAATTTGCAAGAATTTTTAGATAATAGTAAATCATAATAAATAAAACAACGTATGATAAAAGGTACATTTTTGTATGTTTGCATTTATGTTCTAGTATATCAATGGAACACTAAAAAAAACGAAATTATAAACTTTGTAGGTTATGTGATCAGATTTAAGTCAATAAATTTGTTTTTTTTTTTCTAGTAAATATGTTCAGAACTAATGTCAAAAAGTCGAAGCTAATACGTCACAAAGAAAAGTATCGAAATTAGCCTGAAGTAAAACACAAACTGTCCAAATTTATACCAAATTTTCTGTAATCAAAATTTTCAAATTATTTTCAAACATTTTTGATGATATTAATCTATTGTTGCTGTTGTGTGCCAGCTAGGCTGGCAAATTGGGGTGCGCTGCTCCACTTTTCCAACTGAATCGTATTTGGTGGGAGTCCGATTTCTTCAATACATTCACACACAAGGAAAAGACAAAGACAGGATAGAGAGAGAGAAAGTACACCCATGCCTGAAACGGGATTAAAACCCAGGACCTCCATATCTGTAGTCAGGCACGCTGACCACGAGACAAGTTGGCTGGCATATTAATCTATTAAATTTCATATCTGAAACAGCGAAAAAATGTCTTTATGCAAAGAAATGCTATGATATTCTGTTGCAATATTGATTTCAGCAGAAAATGCTGAAAAAAGGAAGTGTAGACTTCTTTTAAAAAATCTTTAAAATGGGAAAAATTACAGTCATTTTCAGGGTTTTTTTTATATTTTATTTCTTTTTATTAAATCTTTTTTTTTTATATTTTTATTACATGAACTTGCGAATGAACATTTGCAGCTTAACAAATTGTATTCTTAATGATCAATGGAAACGTTACTGAAAGTTCAAACATTGAAAGACATCGGTTGTTCTTCTGAAATTTTACAGCACATAAAAGAAAAAAAATTGGAAAAATATATAACAAACGATGAAGCATGGATTACTTACGAAAGACGTGAAACGAAATGGCAATCAATGAAATTATTGCATATTATTTTTCCGTCTCCATAGACACTAAAGCCACCTCTTTCTTTAAATACTATCTGCATCATATTTTGATTTCTTCAAGAAATTCTTTTTAATTGACTTTTGAGAAAAAAGTATAACAATTACCGCTAGATAATTTACGGCGAGATATTGAAAAACAATTGTCCTTGATGGAAGAAAATCCATTGACATTTTATGCTTTGTTGGTGGATGAGGACATGCAAACTTATATTTTACGCACAACTTATATTTAAGAATGATTACTCCTTTATTCATATATCTGAAAATAATTCTGTCGCGTTCCTTATAGGGTTGAAGCTAATTCATATTATATATCTGAAAATAATTCTGTCACGTTCCTTATAGAGCCGAAGCTATTTCATATTATATATCTGGAAATAATTCTGTCGCGTTCCTTATAGAGCCGAAGCTATTTCATATTATATATCTGGAAATAATTCTGTCACGTTCCTTATAGAGCCGAAGTTATTTAATATTATATATCTGGAAATAATTCTGTCACGTTCCTTATAGAGCCGAAGCTATTTCATATTATATATCTGGAAATAATTTTGTCACGTTCCTTATAGAGCCGAAGTTATTTAATATTATATATCTGGAAATAATTCTGTCACGTTCCTTATAGAGCCGAAGCTATTTCATATTATATATCTGGAAATAATTCTGTCACGTTCCTTATAGAGACGAAGCTATTTCATATTATATATCTGGAAATAATTCTGTCTCGTTCCTTATAGAGCCGAAGTTATTTAATATTATATATCTGGAAATAATTCTGTCACGTTCCTTATAGAGCCGAAGCTATTTCATATTATATATCTGGAAATAATTTTGTCACGTTCCTTATAGAGCCGAAGTTATTTAATATTATATATCTGGAAATAATTCTGTCACGTTCCTTATAGAGCCGAAGCTATTTCATATTATATATCTGGAAATAATTCTGTCACGTTCCTTATAGAGACGAAGCTATTTCATATTATATATCTGGAAATAATTCTGTCTCGTTCCTTATAGAGCCGAAGCTATTTCCAACTGACTTCCATTTATTTTTTAATTTAAAACAGTTCTTGATGAATAGTATTCTGTTACGGATTGAGTTAAGAACTGCTAAATGATAAGATCAACAAAATATATTTTTCACAAATAAGTGGCATTTTATGAAATACATCCCAACTTCATGTGGTGAATAAATAAAAAATTAATCAAATCTATACAGGTTTTTAATACTATACTTAGGAAAAAAATACCTAATATTTTTTTTAAATACTCAAACTATTGCTCGGGTCAACCTTATTTGAATCTATTATAAAATATTAATCTATTGTATAGAAATAAAAAAAAGAAAATAAAATGCATTAGGTATATGTTGATAAACGGTATTGAGAAATAAAAAGGATAAAAATGACTACAAAAGAAATTAATTGTGAAAAGAGAATTTATACTATATAGTTTAAAGAGACTAAATAATTTTAAAGAGAAAGAAAAATAAATAAGATTTGTAAGAAATTATTAAAAAAAATGTAAGGAGGAAACATTTAGATACTTTTATGCATTTTATTAACATTTATCTGGTTTCCTAATAATTAACTAAATAAAGTTTTTGACTGCTCACTATAATAGTTATTAATTTATATTTAAATATAATAATAATAAATATGTCTTATTTTTTTTTAAAATGGGTAAAATGTTGTTTATAAAGAAATTTCTGTCAAAGATCAAGAAAATTAATGAATTTAATGCATTTATAATTGTTAACATCATTACATTCGTGCAAAAGTATACTTTTTTTAAAAAAAGAAAAACAATCATTATAAATTCATTAGCACAAGAAATTACTGAAAGATTATTGAAACACAAAATAAAAGTTCCGAAAGTTTATAAAGTAAATAGAATTCAATTAAAGATGCATACTTTCAGAATGTGTGTGTTACAATTCTCAATTATCTTAACTTTCCAAGCAGATAAATTTCAAATATATTGAAAATATAAAATAAATTAAATTTCATCTTTAATTTAAAAAGTATTTTTCATTTTAAAAGAAAAATATGCTGAACTTTAAATTTTATGGTTCTTTAAAAATTTAGAATATTTTATTCTTGATTTATGAAGTTCTAAAAAATTTTATTGAGTTCACAATATAACTAAGAGAAAGATTTACAGAGAAGAGAGAGAGGAAGAGAAAAAAGGACGAAAGGGCCTCTGAGATTGTTTGCAATTCGGTAAACGAGTTATTTTAGTTTAGTTTAAAAATTTTTACATTATTAGTATACAAATTCATTTGGATTAAATTGTGAAGCAAAGTTTTTTATGTGCCTTATGTAAAAGTGATTTTTACTTATGAAAAATAATAAAACTAACATTTTATGTGTTTTTTATAGTATGAGCAGTTGAAACATGGAACACATATACATGTTTTAGTAATTCCAAACTTTCTTTCAATAAAGGCATTAATTTTTTACATTTAATCGTGTAAAATTGAAAATCAATTATATATTTTGTAACAAAAGCAATCGTTTCCAAATCTATTATTTTTATTGAAAAAAATATTATTACAACTTTGACGACATTAACTTGAAAGAAAATTTAGATAGTTATAAGTTCTGAATTATATAATTTCAAACATTTATAGTCAAGTTACAAACATATATTTAAATATGAAACTTTAAGGTTATTATTTTAACAGTTTTTGCAGAAAAGATTGTTAGAATAAAATATGACTTACATAAGTTTTATTGACTTATCTGAAAAATGTTTTCACTTTTTCGTTCATCAATACAGAAATTTTGTTCTGTATATGATTTTGATCATATTTTCCATTTAACTGTATACATTTAACCCTATCCATTTAATTTCTTTGTCTATTTAACTTTATAGTTCTTACAACATCAATGTTTGCCTCATCAACTTTAAAAACTCTCGTCCTTTATTACTTTTTATCTTCTTTCTTTCGCACTATTGTGAAAAAAGAATGTTTCATATGAAAGGAATCTGCATGTTTTTAATCAAAAAAAAAAAAAAAAGATGGTAAAATAATCTTTAGTTCAATATTTTCAATAATGGTGAAATTCTGCATCATTCAAGCAGTTGATTTGTCGTAATTTTCCATGATTTCCTGGAACTGAACTTAAAAATTCATCGTATGCTATTTTTCCAAAATATGTTTTTAAGACAGATATAAGCTGAAAAATAGTTGGTTAATGGAAAAATCTATTAATAATTTAAATCAAATTAATTAGTGAATATTTATCGGCTATGTAACAAGTTATTCTTGTTATTTAAATTTATTAAAAGTGAATTAAAATTACAGAGTTAACGTTTATTTAACTGAATGAAATGTCTTTTCTATAAGGTAAACAAGAAAGTTATGCCATTTTCACACTGGCATTGAGGAAAAGGAGAATATATCTACGCAAATTAATGTATAACGTAATCGATATATCAGTTAGTCAAAAGTAGGAATATTAGATTTTATAAAACAAATCCATCACACTCACATTCGCATCGTAATTCGTACAGTACAGAAGAAAAAAGGATATATTGAAAGAGCTCATTTTGTTTTGTTTGTTTAACGACTACAAAGTGGGCTTTACAGCTGCTGCACCAAATCATTGAATATTTCCAGCATATGGTGATAGTGTTGCGAATAAACTCATGGCAAAACATTGGTTTCGCAAATTCAGGTAAGGAAATTTGTTTCTCTTTAAAGAATCTGATGTCTGGTGGACAAGTCATCAATAGTTCCCTATGAATTGCTACAAATGGGCCAAACGGTTATTGAGCACTGTACTCACTGCAATTGGCACATGGGCAACTGACATTGCATCAGAAGCCATCATTGGCTGATCGCAATGATATATTGATTTTGGTTGATAATTCCAGGCCGCATATCACGCTGGTGACAAGTTACACCATATAGCAACTTGGTTGGGAATATTTTTGCCATCATCCAGGCTCATCTGACCTTGCATCATCAGATTACCATCCCTTCCATTCACCTCTTCATGGAAAATCTTTTACCAACGACTTCGCCAAGCATTCAAGGACTTCTTTGGGTACCAATATCCCATATTTTAATGTAAAAGAATTCACAACTAGAGACACGTTATCAGAAGACGCTGGATGCCAATAGTGATTATTTCGAGGACTAGAAATAGGCAACACTTTCTATAAGTTTTTTTGGCCATTAAAAGAGTAAAGTATCTTGTATAATATATATATATATATGTGTGTGTGTGTATGTGTGAGTGTGTTTGTTTGTTTCTAGAATGCAGTGTTAACAATATTGCATGAGATATAAACCAATTTTAAGGAAATCAAATGATTCCATATTATTCTGATAATGCAAAAATATAGAGTTACTAAAAGTCATTTTGAAGTTAATTTTATTTAGGAAAAAAAGGATGCTAATTTATTTACATTGATTTATACAGGATTGGTTTGTTTGTTGCTCGAGGTCATGTTTGTGAGGGCTAACTAGGCTGCAACCTATAGTTTAAAGTGGATTCGAAGCCACTTCGAACTCACCTGCTCAAGATAGAGATTGGACCCACTAACTGTTAAATCAATGGCCAGTTTGATGATCATACACGTACCAGCTCATCCTAATTTTAACAGGATTTTATAATAAAAACTTATCATATTTTAAAATATAATTTAATATGGTAATATCATATTTATAAATTTTGACGACAGATATGGTAATTCATACACATTTAAATAACATTTCTAGCTCTACCAACAATTATCTTTTTTGATTTAAAACATTAATTTGAAATCTGATAAAAGTTCGCAATTATTTATAATAGATAAAAAGAGCAAAAATTCATGATTTTCACTCGTTAGATGTAAAAAAACAACTAAGATACAGAATATAGACGAAATAGATTAAATACTATATGCATAATACAGCTAAAATCTTTAGTTTTTGTTTTTATTTTATTATTTGAATTTTATCATTGAAATTTTATGCTAAGTATTTTTTCTGAATTCAATACATATTCTAATTTAATGGTCCCATCTAATTTAAAATTATAACCTGTTATTTTACTATGTCTGAAAACCTGATTTGTTAAATCTTCTTTGTGTTAAAACGAATGGAATAAAAAGTGCTGAGATCTTCAGTTATGACAAAGAAATTTCATTCAAAAATGATTTAATGAATACATAAATTAAACAACAATTATAGATCGTCAATTATTTATATTTCTCTTCATATTTAATATATTTAAATATGTTTATTTATTTATTCGCATATAAAATTTATATCAACAATCATACACATGCAATTAAGCTATAACCAAACAGATCAAGAATATTCATCATCAAGACCAAGAGAAAAACTCAATATTAAATATATATAATAGACAGGAAATATAAAATGGATAAAAAATAAATCATATTGAATCAATATTTTGTAACATACTGATAAATGGTAACAATTAAAAATAATATAAAACAGGATGTAAATAACAGAAACTGAACCATAACAAAAGATAAAAAATTAAAAGACAATTTGGAAGCAAATGATAGTGCATAGAATACATAATTAATTAAGAGAAAGACATAAAAAAATAAAGATGCAAAATATAAAATGCACTTATAAAATAATTGATATGACATGAAAAAAATATTTATGAAACCAGGAAAATTTCTTAATTACATAATTAATATACTCTGTGGAAGATTACAATATAAGATTTTAGAAGAAGAAAAGCTTGTTAAAAATATCAGAGTAGAGATATATAATTTTTTATTTGTTGCATATATATATATACATTATATATATATTATATATATATTATATAATATATATATATATATATATATGTATATACATTGTGTGCAATATATATAAAATGACGTAAAAGCAAAGCCAAATAAGTTAAACTAAGAATGTCAATTAAAAATATGATGAATGTTGCATTTTGGAGATAATTAATCATAAATCTAAAAATAAAATCCGCAAAAATAATAACTAACAAAAATGTGGTTAAAGTTAAAAATAATTGCTTTCTCTTAATTTTTAAATATATTAGTTTAGATTTGATTACGATTGAAAGAATACAATAATGTTCTATGAATGCAATGAATATCGAGGAAAACTAAATAATGACAGAGAACAATAGATTTAATATAATAAAACAATAAAAAATAACATCAACTTGAAATTAGAAAATAATTATCATTGATTTTGTGATTAGAATATGGCTATTCTAACTGAAAAAAATAGAAAATAATTAAGTATAGAAGAATCTCAAAACAGAGTAATAATTGGAATCGGAAAATGATTACATAAAATTGGTATTTTTGTTGTGTATGTGTAAGCTAACCATAATTGAAAAAAGGCAGAAAAGTATAAATTTTTATTTTGATCTTGGAATTTTGAATATTTTTTGCAACAAAAATAACTTTTTATTTATATTAGTGATATTGTTTATGAAAAGTACTCCTCCACATATGTAATCACTACCTTTTTGGAGTTTAACTTATTTTTTTTTAGTACTGGATTGCATTGTTTCATTTTCATGAGCCAACATCTTCTTCAGAATTTATAAATAATAGATCAACTTAACAGAACATTTCTTTAAATTTACCGATTTTCTGAGACTCCATCAATGTAGATTTTACTAAAATTTAAAATCTGGTACAAATTTAAAATATTTTATCTCAGTATGAAAATTACGTAAAAATACACAGAGAAAACGTAAGCTTTTTGTAGAATGTTTGGTCTTATAATGTCAATTATATGAATGATAAAGTAACAGTACACAGAAAAATGAACAGATAATCTACAAAAATTTTTTTTTATTTATAAATGTTAAATAATAGAAAAGTTGTATTGAAACACCTTAATAATGCGCCCTTATTTGTTTAGCAATATATATTCTCGAACTATACAACTATATAAAACATTTTTCCCGCTAACTGGTATGAATCTTCCGGAATATTCAGAATATGGCTGCAAATGTTGGCCTTCAGATCTCGTTCAGATGTCCTTATTTTATTATAGATACTGATCTTATGGAAGCCCCAACAAAATTAGAAATCATAAAGCGCCATATCTGGCGAACAAAAAGGGCATCCTAATTAAAAAAGGATGACAGATAACTCGCGTATCTGTAAGATGATGTCTTAGCAGTTATTTGACATTGTGTTCTCCAGGCAAATGTGCTTTATTCTGTATAAAAATAATGTATTGAAAGCATTTATGCATTTGAAAATTTGGGATCTTTACATTTCTTAGCATATCAGGGAACTGTTGACATGTTGGACAACAGATATAGTTTCCATTTGCAATTGTCTCTTTAAAAACTGCCATTAAATGATGAAGGTACTTGTTGTTGTTGTCTTGTGCGAGCAAGGCTGATATCATGTGGTGCGCTACTCCACTTTTCTGGGGTGGAGTCCGACTTTCTCAGGACACACATGCCATAGAAACCTGTTTATAGGGTAGGCTACCATTCAAAACCCATTCATGCAAACAAAGAACAAAGACAGGATAGATAGAGAGAGAAAGTACATGCATTCCCGAACTGGGATTCGAACCCATGATCAATCAGGCACTCTGACTAATAGACGGGGTGGGCGGCTTGATGCTTGTTATTAAATCATAATCTTCCTTTTCAGAAGTCAAGGGTTGTTTTTGGAAAACGTTAGAATTTACCATCACTCTAATGCAGCAACTGTGGTTATTAACTTGCCCATTTATGCAAAATTGAGAAATAAACTACATGAAATGCTTACTAAATAAGAGTCTCTTAATATTATAAACAATTAAAATAACTATTCTATATAGCATGTTGATCTATACAGAATCATTCGTGATTTGAATTTATTTTAATTGCTTCTGCAGAAACGTTGAATAAATGCTATTTTTTCCAGATTTTTTATTTCTTGAACATATATATTTGAATTGTTATTCCTGTTTACAAATATAAATATCAATACAAATACGATTTCATTTTTTCTCTTCGTCCCCTTTCCTAATGACTACTTGAATGTGTAAACCAAAAATTCTTACATATCAATATTCTACTTTATAAAATCACCTGGTAAATACTGTGCTCTAAACTTATCAAGCGAATAAATGCCTCAGGAATTTTTCAAGAGTAAATTCTGCTATTAAGCTAGAGGAAAATCAAATTTGTTCAATCATTTCCTTTTGAAAGAGTTTTATTAGCTTGCGACGGGCAACTTGTGCTCATTCAGCTAATAAATCTTGAATTCCAGCATATAATATCATTTTCAAAATATTTAAGATTTTTGTTTTACAAAAAAATAGATCAGTTGCATTTATTAAAGAATACTTTATTTGGAATTAATTTTTTATTTGCATTGAATTTCTCTTATATTTGAAAAGTTATATTAAACCGTTAGCTTTAAATTGAAAATTTTAAAAAAGTGGTATTAAAAATGTACATATATTCAACGTTAAAAAGCCTACTATCAATTATTTAAACGTTTTTTTCCCTTTCTTTAATGAGTTAAACTTTTTGAAATGTATAAACAAATTTTTTATGCCTGTTGCTTATTGAATATTTTTAAACTGTGCAATTCTGTTTCAATGCTTCATTGACTTTTTTAAATTTTATTTTTTAACATAACTAATTTTTTTACTATTTTTATTTTTATTACAATATTTGTGCATACATTACCAATGTTTACTTTACTAAGCAAAAAAATTTGAAATCTTCAAATCAAAATCTAAATCTGAACTTGACAAAGTTTAACACAGCTAGACACATCTCAAGTAAGGAGGATAAATTATTACATAACTAAAATGTTCATATAATTGTAATATTAAGAATGACAAAGAAAGCAAATTTATATATTTTATGCAAATCACTATAAGATAAAAATAAGTACGCGTTTGCTTAACAATGTGTTGTTATAAATTTTTTTTCTATAATTATTCTTAAGATGTTACATTTGTTAAGAGCAATTTTTCCAAGTGGTTTCAACTGATTTGTTTCCCTAGATTATTTAACCTTAAAATCTGAAGGGTAACTCTTAAATGACTTTTTCATAAAATATTTTTAGACGAGATATTTATATTATATACACATAACATATATTTTTTTAGATGTGGATACATAATTAAACTGTTACAGAGTGGTATTAAAATTTATTTTAATAATTTTACTATGAAAAGGCATGAGTACTGTTATAATTAAGACCATATAGGAACGTTTGAGGCTGAAATCAAACAATGTCTTTAAATTCATTACGAAACATTTAGTTTTAAGAGAAAATTGTTTACGATTACAAATCATCTTTAAATAATCTTTACTCTTCAAAATCTTAGCTCAACTTTTCATGAAATATATACAATGTTGGAGTTTCTTTTGAGGCGAAGTTTCCACTTGAAATTAATTATCGCATACCACATATGTTTACTACACACTCCAAAATTAAAAAATTCATAGATCAGATAATCCTGTTTTTATCTGATCTATTAATTTTACAATTTCGAAGTATGTAATAAATATACGTGTATTAATACAAACGAAGAAAAAAAGTTTATGGAAAATGGCATTGAGAAAATATATGAAAAACATCCTAAAAATACTTATAAAAATCTGTTACTTTAAATATAAAAGGAAAGGAAATAATTAAATAAAATTTTATTTATTTGTGGTTGATGAGTACTATTTTTCCAGATGTAAAGAATGAATCTTTTAAAATTTACAACGTTTTATACCCCTCTTTCAAGCAAAAATAAATTATTGTGCGTACATTTATGCAATGGAGAATCACCAAACCGTTTTTACCCTATCTTCCATTATTGACATGTGAACAGTTGACAATTTTCCACTGTCAAACCTCACTTCCTTACAATGACACTGTCTGCCACTCTGTCGATCTATCCTTGCAAACATGACATATTATGCAATATATTTATATTGGTTTTGAAAGCTTCTTAGTGCTAAATGTCCATTTTCAAAGTCCCGCAGATAAATGAAAAGCATATCAGCCTATTATTCATTCATGTAATTAGAAATAGTTTTTGTAAATAATTTTTAATGCCTGTTCATGTTAAAATTTCTCAATAGAAAATTCTCATGGATAATTTTCTATGCAAATTGTTTTGGATTATACACACACATACACCAAAAAAGTTTTCATCTTATTATAATTTTACTTTGTTTTGCACTAAATTAAGGTTTACTGGTAAATAAGCTGCCGTCGTTGCTCTACATATATATATAATATTTGATTAATCCACCTAAATTTGTACAGCCTGGTTTGTTATCATTGATAAAAGGTTATGGTAGCAAGCAGAAAATAATAATTGAAACTTTATTGTCTATATTTTCCATGTTATGCAAAATAAAATGAATTAATTAAAAATGATCATTTCTATACGTTTATATAAACAATATTTTATAAATTAAGAAATCAAATGAAAATTAGAAAGATTAATGATTACTTAAATATAGTTAAAAGCGAATTAAACAAGTAAATGTTCATGAGAATGGAAGGAATTAAAGAATATGGAGTATTTTTTTTTAATATTTTGAATAAGCTTCTTTAATCGCTCACTATTAGTGAAAGTAGTACAGGTAGACTGCAAGTTATAAAAAAGAATAAAAATAAAAAAAGGAAAAGGAGGAGGGATAATTGAATTACAGTAGCTAAACAAGGGAAAATAAGAAAGGATATGAAAAATAAAAATGAATGAAAACTTATGTAAGTGAACAAATAATAAAAAACAGTTTATTAGGTAAAAAGAAATCCAATCAATTAAACATAGACAAATGGAATATCTGTAACAGATGAAGGAAAAAAATAGTGTGATATAGAGCATAATACAATAAAGCAGTAACGTATAAGGAGTGTTAGTATGAGTGAAAATAACTAAATTCATAATTATATCTGAAAAAAGAATAAAAGATAATGCAAATATACATAATGTGTTACAATTTCAAATAAAATTAATTCATATTATATATATGAATAAATTATCATATATATAGATATAGATATAGATAGATAGATATATATAGATAGATATAGATAGATAGATAGATATAGATAGATAGATATAGATAGATAGATAGATAGATAGATAGATATAGATAGATAGATAGATATAGATAGATAGATATAAATAGATAGATAGATATAGATAGATAGATAGATAAAGAGAGAGAAAGTGAGAGAGTGTAATAACTTTGTATCTAAATTTATCTAAAAATGTATTCGAGGTTGCCTAAGCCATATGACAAAGGAATGCAATCCGAGAGTTATTTCATCACATTGTTGAAAGTTCTTCTTTAAATATCTATTAGAGAAATTATCGCAATAGCAAACAAATGGTTACCTAGGGTATTAATATAAAAGATGAAGTTTTTAAATTATCATACAGTAAAAAGATCAATAAAGTGGATTACAGAATCTCCAAAATTCAATTAGTTTATTGTAAAAAATTGGATTGTTATAAAATATTAAGCAGTTATCTGAAAATATATTGTTAAAATGCAGTTCATATATTTCTTATGCCTAAACATGACTAAGTTGTTTTTCAATGGTTTTCTCGTGATAAATAATTTAATTATTCATTATTATATTAATAAACTTTAAAAAAAGAATAATTGTATTTTGCTTTTTTGGAATTTGAATTTTTATTTAATACATTTAATCCTGATTACGCATTGTTCCACAAAATACAATCTGTATTAGATATTTCTTAAATTTGTTTTGAACAAGACTGCTTTGTTTTCTAATAATTTAATTACGATAAACAGTAATGAACAACATTTAACCACTTTAAACATCGATGCTTAAATTAAGAGAATTATCATTGAAAATTTTTAAATACTAAGCAGATTTTATAGAAAAAAATTTGACATTGATTTATATAATATAAATAAAATAATAGCATTCCTACGTAATGATTGTGAGTAAAATGTCTTAGAGTTAAAAAATTTAATACATTGACTATGTAATAGTACGTATAGTTTGAATAATTAACTTATGATTCTTTTTCTGCAAGTATACAGGCTTTTCAATGTGTGTTAGTTAATTCAGGAAAAATTGATCCCAATCATTTCACAATGTAATCGGATACAGAGAAAAGGAAGTTAAATATTTTATATTAAGACACTTCTTTCTCTAACTGTTAAAAAATAAACTTTTTCATCATGTGGTATTCATTTCTACATAAAATATAACACATGTTTATCTTTTAATTTCAAAATAGTAAATTATTCTGATTACAATGTGACTAAAATTATGTAAAAATTTATCTATTGTGATTTTAAAGATGTATTTTTAGTGTCATTCACTGATTAAAACAATATATTTTGGGGACAAATTATGAAGCATTTGTTAAGTATAATTTTAACAAGTCTTCCTCCGCCAAACTACTCATGATAATATTCATTTTGAATTTAAGATAACAAAACAAAACATTACAATATTTAAGGATTAATAAGTAATTAATTTTATTTTTCTATCTTTATTTAGTAATTTTCTAATTACTAAATAAAGGTAGAAAAATAGAAAATTACTAAATAAAGGTAGGTAAATTAATTTATTAATGTCAATCATCTTGGATAAAAAGATATTTTCTTAGATTTTAAATTGAATACAATTGGTCGTTGGTTATTATAAGTAAATTATTTAATTCTGGAACAGGAACATTTAAAAGCATTATTAGAATATATTAAACATAAAAATAAGTTTTTTGCTTAAGAAAGAATCATGATAACTGATAATATATACTTTAATGTAATAGAGAAGGAATAAAATGGAACAAAAAAATTTAAATGATTATTGATTAGGATTTGTTTCTTCAAAAAATAATCATCCGAAATATTAAATTATAACATCTAAGATTTCATAATTTTTGAAAAGCTATAACGGACAGAGAAATTTCTACTTCCTATTTTTATAGCTTATAACAGACATATTAATCAAGCGACTTTGTTTTCTGCATTTTTGTCACAATGACTATAAACTTTCGTTAATACTTTATACTGTCTGTTTAAAGAAAACCAAAATTTTCTTCTGTATTTCTTCATTCAATAGTAACTTAGAATTTACACAAGAGCATTTTTAAAATATAATAAATCTGTCGCCTCTCATACGCAGAACAACAGAAAGTGCTCATGTTTCTCCTAATCTTTAATATGTATTATTACTAAATCACACACAATGTGCAACAGCACATAGCGACACAGATTAATATGCATTTTATTCGAATCAGGACTCAAAAGGACTACTATGACTTTGAGCAATGTTGAATAATAATGGCCCTAGACAGATATGATTACTCTAATTTCTTCAATAAATATGAATCTGTTTTTGTTTTAAGGCAATAAAAATTAATTAAAATTCCTATAGCTCAGTTATGAATAAATATAATACTTTGTCACTATTAACTTTTCCTCATTTTTTCCAAACAATTAAAAATAATGTCATCCACAATAATCCCTTGTATAAATATTAACTTATATACCATCGTCAGCAATAATCTAATTTGCGTATACCATGAAATAAAGCCCGACATGGGAAAATGTTTATCACATCTTAAAGAATAAAAGATGATATACTTCTTAAAATTATTTTGAATATTATATTTAAAATGACGTTAGCAATTACCATTACTTTAATTGATAATGGCAAGAGTCAATGTTTTATAATTGTGTCATATATATATATATATATATATATATATATATATATATATATATATATATATATATATATATATATATATATATATATATATATATATATATATATATATATATAATTTTTGTTAGTGCCAGAAATAGATTTCAGAATGGTTTTCATGTGTACATAGAAACAACTAACCGAAATGTCTCTAGAATATCTATATTTTTATGGATAATATTTTAATAAGAAAATGCATGGAAAATACATCTAATATTTCCCTATAGCAATTTGTTGAAAAATTAAATAGTGATTGGAATTCGTCACAGAAATACTGCGGTGCAAATAATGTCAGAAATATATTTGAAATACTTGCTATAAATATTTATAAATTAGATAGAAGATGTTTACTAATATGAATTCTATTTATAATTCGTTACATGATGGATATAACATAAAATATCATTCCATTCTTACATACAACGTTAACAATATAAGCACAAATATATAATAAATGCAAATAGAAAAGAGTAAGTACAGACGGTTATTAAATATCTCGGTATTGTTACTTTGAAAATATTAATTTTAATAAAGTCATTAAATTAATCACTATAACTTAAATTCAATGCATCGAATCTATGAGTTTCTAATTTATATTTTTGTTATGATAAAAAACTTTCTTCTGTAAATTATAGTAATATTTATTAATAAATAATTACTGAAAATATTGTTTTCAACTTCTTTTTCATAACACTATAATCTTGTCTTTAATAAAGTATTTTCATGGAATAAAAATATTATGAAAGGAACTAATACATGTTGACTAATTAATTCCTATTTAAAAACATTTTATTCAAGTAAATGTTATAACTCATCTATTTTCTTTTGTTTTACTCACAAAAATTCTCGTATTTCTTTTTTTCCTACAATAAAAAAATCATTTACAACATCCAAATTGAGAATGCATTCTAATAAAAAAAGTGTGAAAATTTAAAAAATTTGTCACCGTGAATTTAAATGCATTTATTTATATCATTCTTCATGACATTTTTAAAAACAATGAATTATATGTGACTTTATGGAATTTATAATTTTAAAACACAAATGTATTGAAAAAAATCCTTTTTGATGTCAACATATATTTACTTTTTATACTAAAAGTTCACCACTGCTCTGTTTCCTTGATTAAAAATTGACATAATTCTGAAATCTTTTGTTGTTTTTTTTCATTTTTTGCATTCTGAAGTGAATATTAAGCAAAATCCATTCTTTGAAATCAATATTACTTCATATTAAATGATACAGAAATATTCAGATATTTCTTGATAAGTAAAATCAATCATCATTTACTTAAGAAATAGGTTTCATATATAATAAAATTACATGAAACACGTTTTATTCTTACTTGTTTTATGAAATTTATATTTAAAGTAAATTTCTATATCGATTTTAGATAAATTTACTTTGTAGAATTATAAACTGAAAAAAATTAAACACATAAAAAATTCACATGTAAAAAATATTCAACTTTATCAAAATGATTAAACTACAAATTAACGTAAATATTTCGTTTTTGAATTGACATTGAAGAATATTAACAATAATAATTTTATAAATGAGAAAAATTGATGGATTTGTTCTAACATAAATTTTAAAACCAAGTTGTAATTAATTTGCTCTTGGGGAACACTTTTTATACTTATTTAATTTATACTTCCTGCACAACTTCTTGTAAATTTCGCTTTAAAAGTATTAAAAAAAAGGAATATCAACTTCATAAATAGTTAACTTTTATATTATTTATAGAATACTAAGTTAAATATTTAATCTTTCTGAAACCAATAATGATGTTTTATGAAGATTAAAATATGCATTTTTAAAAATCAAAGATTATCATCAAAAATTTTTTCTTGTTTTTCTGAGAAAATATTACAAAGTATTTCATTATACAAATTTGATGAATACATAAGGTATACAAAATTTTTTCACATTTTATTTTGTGTTTTGTTTATGTCTGATCATAATTAATTATTAATTTTCTTTAGTTTTTTAACTTTCTTAAGATTGCAAAAATTAAAAAATAATATATTTCAAAAAAGTATTAAATATTTTTCGAAAGTTATTTATGTTGCAATTCGCGAAAGTACTTTTCTGTTTTGTAAAATTAATGAATTTGTATTTCTTGCATAAAAGATGAAGTAATAATTATTGTCTATATTAAATGAACAAAAAAGTCAAGCATGGTAGTTTGTTAAACAAATAATATTTTTAACATATCGTTAATATTACATTCATAGTAAAGGAAATAACTGTTAATATAATGATAATTCATTTAATTTATTAAAATTGTTTTTTAAAACAGTTAGTTTACAGCAATGTAAAAAGTATTTATTATCAATTAATTTAGAATCCCGAATTCTTCAAATTTAGACATTGTTTTACAGCTTCAGCAAAAACTTTCATTCTTTTCAGTAATTTGGATTATTCTGCGACAAGAAATTAAAGAGATTTTCATTAACCTTGAGTACTAAAAGAAATTATATTTTTGCAAATATCGCTTATTAATTAAATCATATTGTCAAGAAAAAATATTTTACATATGAAATTTATTAGAGGAATTTTAAAATTACTGTTGACTGGCATTGTTCTCACTATTTGAGTTGCTTTAATAAGGGAAGTAATAAATATATTCAGAGTTTTTTAAATAGAGCAAACATGAAAATGTTATAAATCATTTCTTAATTACTTTAAACTTTCCATATTCATGAAAATTCATTATTCGTAATACACATTTGCTGTAAATGTAAAAAGAAAAAAATAATTATCTTAATTTTACAACCGAATCTGGCACAGATGCCATATAATCCAGGATGCTAAATTCTGAAAATTTTTGGTGATAAAAAATTGCTACCAAGATGACGTATTAGGACGTGCGCGATGTAATAAATACTGGGACTGCTAAAATGCAATTTTTTGCATATTTTTTACAGGTCTTCATATCTATTACGTAATAAAAACCAGGTTGCCAGATACATAAGAAAATCCACCCAATTCAGCAATTTGGCATCCTCGATTATACGGTATTTGTGTCGGAAATTTGGTTACATAAAATATGAAGCTTGAAAAAAATCTATTGCTAAGAATTATATTATGTCAATTTTTTTTATTTATTATTTTAATTTTAACAGAACATTGCTTATGAATAATTTTAGTGAATTATTTCGCAGCTGCTAAATGATGTAAAAATATTGTAGTTTAAAAAAAACGTTTGAAAGCAGAAAATTATATTGATTAAAAAAATTGATGATCAATTTTTTTTGAAATTGATCATCAATTTGAAATTTGATATTCATTTAATGATTTTTAATGATTTTGTCATAACTTTTACGCTTATAATAAATTGTGATACATTATATACTATTTGTTCCTTGTTATATTCATTATGTAAAAAAAATTGCCCATTCATCAAATAGATAATTCATTATGTAAAAATTATACTTTGATTAGTAATTTTAATCTTTTCAATAAAAAAAATAATAAAAATAATTTTTTCCATGAAATAGTCGTAAAGAATGGCTAAAAATACTGCTTCATATAAAATAAAAATTATTTAAATGATAATAATTTTTAATTTTTCCAATCGTTAAAAAGCCTCTTTTATTTTTCAAGTACATTTAAAAGCAAAATTATGGGAAAAAATGACAATATATTCCACTTCAATTTATGATTTCTGTCATGTTGCAAATTTTTAATTCTGAACTTCCTTTATTTTTATTAGTATATAACATTTTTTTTCCTTTAGAAAAGAAACCGAAATTAAAAAAACAGTATTTAAAAGAAAAGAAAACGAAAAATAAGTAAATAGTAAGAATAATATACGCTTTCAAAACTTTTCAGCCGTTTTTCAATAAACTCTTTATTAACAAACAAAATAGGAAAGTAACGTGGAGAAATAGAAAATTTCACAAAAGAATAAAGATAGGAAAAACAATACTCAAGTCAATAAATTCTCACAAAACAAATTTTTCTTCATCATTTCACGTCATAGTTATAACAACTCTGTCTCATATCTTGAATAGAGGAGATTTTAGGATCTTTGGGATACAAAACAAATCACAAAGAGATAATAATACTATAGTTATGTTTTGAAAACCATTTCACAGAAATTTCCTTTAAAAGTGTGATTTTGATTTTCACAAACATTAAGATAATGCTGATAAATTTTAAAGATAAAACAAGAATTCTAAGCAAATTATTTAAAATATGACTATTGCTAAATTTTGATTTCATTAAATAGTTTGCTATTAAAATGCTCATGATATATTACACATTTTTCATTGTAACATAATTGTTTTGATTTAAGTTTTAACTTTTTATAAAAAGAAATTGTACATTTTTGGCAATATAATTAAGTTTTAAATTATAATTGTATAAATAATCATTTAAAATAAATAAAACATACCAGTAGTAAACATCAATAAAAGATTATTTAAAAAATATTTTCGATGTCTGAACTTGTTCTTGTGATGAATGTCTTGAAACATTTTTGAGGCTCTTTGATTTTTTACTTGAATACTCTCATTGTACCCAGAATTGAAATTTTAAAGTGCATAAATACAATTTTTTCCTGTATTTCAAAGTATATGTATTTAATTTTATACAAATGAAAATTAGAATTTCTAAAAATACAAGATACAGAATAATATAATTTATTTTAAGAAATACAAGAGATAAAAATCAAATTGTTTTAAATCTAGGTATATTATTTAGAAATATAGATACATAAATATTTTTAAAAAAAATTCAGAGTAGTGCATACTCATCAAATTAATACACTGTTTATTATATAAGGTAAACAAGAAAGTTCTTGCCGTTATTACGTTATCATTGCATGAAGTGAGGATAAATATGCAAATTAGTATAGGACTTAGTCAGTCGAGAGAATGAATATGAGTTTTATTAAACCAGGTCAATAACTAACATTCATCAATTATAACTCGTATTGCTGCGAAGAGAAATGGAAGTTTCAAAGAAACTCGTTTGCTATTGCTTCCTTTACAGCTTCAAAGTGAACTTATCGGATGTTGCATCAAATCGTCGAAAATGTTAAGCGTTTGGAGAGTGCTGTGAATGAATGCACGGCAAAACATTGGTTTTATACATTAAGGTAGAAACATTTGTCCCTCTGTGATGAAGATAGTGTGTGGTGGACTATGCTTCAAGTGGTTCCCTATGAATAGCTAGCAATGGACCAAACAGTCATTGTGTTGGTAGCAATTGAAATGTGTGCAACAGGCGTTGCACCAGACGAAGCTAGAACTGGTTATTATCAAGAGTATACTGTTTTTGGCCGATAACGTTAAGCACGGTGACCAAGAATATCATATATTGAATAAATTAGAAGATTTTGTGCCCTTCTCCTAACTCACTTGACCTTGCTCAGTCAGATTACCTCCTCTTACATCCCCTGGACAATCATTTCATTGAAAAATATTTCTCGAATGGAGCAGACATGCATCAAACCCTCATGGACTTCTTTGCGTCCAAAACCCACGAGTTTTACGATGAGGGGATAGCACAGTTATAGATACGTTGGCAGATGATGCTGAATGCCGATGGAGATTGCTTCGATTGACTAACAGTAGGCTGCATTTTCTGTAGGTCATGTTGTCTTGGATCAATAAAAATGGAAAGAACTTTCTTGTTTGTTTTATACGTTTACAAATATCCTATAAGTTCTTGTTATTCTAAATAATGAATTATTTACCATTTTCAAATGATTTTAAAATTGTAAGACTACTGTATTTGTTTCTCGAAAATTGATCTGAAAGATTATAGTATAAAATAAACAATGCGTTTAGAATTATTCTATTCTTTCTTATATGAACAATGGATCATGTCAATAAATATTTGTTCACAAATTTTCTATTATATATATTATTTAATTTATATATATATATATATATATATACACAATATAATTTTCTTAGACTTTATCTGCATAACTTTAAGTATATGAAGGTAACCTTACACTGTTATATCAAAAAATATTACAGCTTCTTTTATGTCAGACATCTACATAAAATTATATATGTTTCCTTAAAAGCACTCTGATTTAAAGTTGATATATGTGAAGAAAATAGCTTAGTATTGATTTCTTCGTAATACCTATTCTGTTTGATATTTTAACTTAAGATATTCCCATAATGTGGTTGGCCCACGCGTTTTCTTAAATAGTAAAAGATAGCAGAATATATCAGCATATATTACACGAAATTTGAGAAGTTTAGAATATTTTGTATTGATTTTAAAAGTTGCTTTTATCCTTTTAGGTTTAAACAAAAATATTTTGAATGTATTATTATAAATTCAAAATATTTTAAACAACTCACTACTTATAAAATGTGTGATTAGAGTTTATTTTGAATTATTTACTTCTATCACTCTAAGTTGTTTTGTAATTACATCATTAAAACTGTTTTTTTCCAATGAATTTTATATATTTTGATATTTTTTTGTTAAGTATTTTTAGTTTTTGTAATGCTTCACCTAATTAGTAACCTGTATTTCATTGATGTCTAAAGTATTCAAAATAAGAACATATTTTATTAAATTGTATAGTACTTATTTCTTATTATAAATTTCGGAAAACACAGATTTCTGAAATAACGATATGTAGTTTAAAAAACTGACTTAAATCATGTATAAGCAAGTGAAAATGTTTATTATTAATATACTCTAATTTGGTTCTAATTTAATTAAAATATGCACTTATGAAACTAAAATATTTATGAGATTAATCCAAAATGCATTTTATATATTTGAAAGATTAATAAAGATTAAATACTACCATTAACTGATCATATATTTAAGCAAATTACGATTTGAGATTATGAGTAAAGGAGAGAAAAGGTTATTTTTACAAAGAAAAGTTTAGCCTCAAGAATCTATTGGTGAAATTATCTCAATATGTTTTTTTTAAAAAATACAAACACAACATCGAAATGCTAAATTAAGTTCATCTAAGAAACATGCAATGGAGTAAATCTAGTAAATAATCTCGCTTGTATCAACATAAGACTCATCCAATATAATCAAGGGCTTATCGTGCAGCATTGCACTTACTTATATCATTAATACCTTTAATAAACAGTTAAAAATAACATATATCTTTTTATTATCATTTCATTTATTTGTAATGTTATTATTGAAAATATTTTTAAATGTTAGTTCAGTCAGGATTAGTTCTTTCATTTGATTGCATAAAAAAGAAAGTACACTTTGTTGTATTAAATTATCCATTGAATAGAAGGCTTTGAAAAAAAGAAAATGAAAATACTGCATTGATCATTTATTTCTGTACATTTTTTGGTATACATTTACTAAATAATACTTACTTTTTATAAAACTACAAGTTTTGTGTAATATCATATGAAATAAGTGTTTGTAATATACAAAATTGCCTTAGTGGTTTTTATTTGTGAATGAAGAATTAGTATTGAATTTTATGATATCAAAATTTTATTTTAGTGTCAGAAGTCTAGCTTTTAATAAAATAAATATTCAACTTTCTTTGAGATCAGCTAATTTTTAATATTTTATCAGTTTCTGTAAGATGAAAATTCTTAAAAGTGCTTCAAGTGCTTTTTTCCCTGAAGTATTTCACATTAAACTTAAGTTTGAGATCTTCAGTAAATTCTGTCAAATTCTTTTATGAGTCAATGAGTTTGAACTCATGGATTTCTATATCAGCTCCGGAGTACGAAATAGCAATGACATCTACGAACATACCAACGCGTGTATCGGAAAAGACAACTCTCTCCACCCCATCCAGGCACATAGTGAACAGAGTTGGGCTAAGAACTGTTCACTGAGGAACACCTTGACTGACAAAAAAGTGTTTGAAATCATTTTATTAAATTTGACCCTGATAAATCTCTGCCGAAAGTAATTCAAGATCCATGCGAGAGTTTTGCCTCGATTATTGAAGGTATTATGCAGTTTGATAATTAGCTTGCGTTTCCATACTCTATTAAAAGCTTTTGTGAGGTCTAGAATGTCTGCTACGATATGATGCGTTGTCCTGAACTTCTGAGCACCTTAATTGCTTGGGAAAAATAAAGAAGTGCTACTGGTTGACAGCGCTATGGTTTCTATGGAAACCATATTGCTCGCGAGGCATAAGATTATTTTTGTCAAGAAGGAACTGAAGACAAATTTGGATCTTCAGTTCCTTCTTGACAAAAATTATTTTACTTGCTGTATAAGGGAGAGTTATTGGTCGAGGACGCAATTTTTCTTATTTGATTTCTTAATGGAAATAATTATAGCTTTTTTCTATTCTTGTGGTAGACGCCCAATGCTCCACAATAAGTTAAAAATATCGAAAATTCCTTCTTCCTCAGACGACCAAGATTTTCTAACATAGGACCACCAAGATCGTACGGGTCAGGAGATTTGGCGAGATCAAAAAAAGATACGACAGTAAGCATCTCTTTCCTAGAGCAAAGGCCAGAGAGAATTGGATCACCCACATCCGTACCACGATATCCGTGAACAATATTTCTCTATTTTGTTAATATGATTTCATCCTCATTTATCTTTCTTTCTTTTCCATCGTTTTAATTGATTGATAGTGAGCAGAAAGGTCAGTGGCCACTTATTTATCAGCAGGCAAAATTTGTCCGTCAGTGTTCCTGATTGAGTTGTATTCCTCATGTTGAATTTGTCCCTTGTTGTAAGAGAAGTGATAACATTGAGAAGATTTATACTGTTCCATATCATAATTGTCTTTTACTGTCACCAGAATTCTATAGAAAAAGGTTATTGAATTTTAAGAATAAATTTTTTGAGGATTTGTGAAAAAAATAGTTTTATGGACATTAACATCCAACCACACACTGTTGCAACTGTCAATGAATGTCTGAAAAAGAGTTTACCCTATAAACCCTATAAATATATATATATATAGCCCATAACCTATAAATATCATAGGATGTGCCCAGTGAACGATCCTGTTCTCGATATTTAGAGCACATTTGAAGTGATCTAGAGAGATTATAAACACGTCAGTAAGCCAATCTAAGCAGCCTACGTGTTTAAAATGATGTTTTTGGAAGGTTTCCACAAAAGATTATCAATAGCTTCATCTTCAGTAACAAATTAGAAGATATTATTTACCAATAAGATTTACATTATATTAGTGCGCAAATGTCTTTTACTATTAAAACAGTTTTTTTTTTTATCTTACTTAAAAGACCTTAAGATTCCTTAAATTATACTAAATCTAGCAATACGGTAGCTAATAAAAATATTTGTTTTAGTTTTAATAATTTATTACAGTTTATTCTTGATTAATTATTGAAGAATAGTAAAAAAGGTTAAATATCTATAAAAGAGCATGACTTATAGAAAAAACTTAATATGAGTTTTATTTCTTAAGGGAAAAGAAACCTAAAATGATAGAATAATAATATCAATTTTGCTTAGATTACAATTATTTGTGGCTTGTAAATAGAGGGAAATTATATGGAGATATATTTAAAAAATTATCAGCTATGGTATGAATTTCACTAACTATATTTCTAATATTTGCTTATGTTTCAGAAGTAAAGTACTCCTTTTAGAATTAAATATCTCCATTAATATTTTACTCTACAACACAATTGTAAGTATACGTTTTTTGATTACATCTGCTGTGAACATTCCTCAAATTTAAAATATAAAAGTCAATATATTTTGCTTTTATGATTTAAATGCTATTATTATATTTGATATATCCAATTAAATATACATATTTTTGGTGTTTTAGTTAAATCTTTGTTAATATATAGTTAAAAAACAATGACAGTTAAAGTTTTAATATATTAAAATAGACACAGACAAATTATTCAAATGAAATTGACAAAATTTAATATTGTTCTTCTAAAGATAAAGATGATATATTTTAAATTAAATAGTCTCAAAAAAGAGATTATGCTGTCAATTACACACAAATAGAAATAAATACAAATTTAAATAACACATTATATTAAAACCATCAAAAATAGAAAGACATATATGGATTTTACTGTTTTTATGCTAAAATAATGTAAAATAGTTGAAAAAGAAGAAACGCAGCTTAAAAAATTCCTTAAGAAAGCGAATACACTAAAGTGCAAGCAGATTGCATTGAAGTATAAATTTCCAGTCTTCCAATAATCAACAGAAATCGGTTTCAAAGGGTCATGTGTTAAAAGAACCCAAACACCTTTTCAAATCTTTACCTAATTAAAAATTGCAGTGTATATTATATCTTCTCTTTCTCTCTCTCTCTCTCTATCTATCTATCTCTCAATGCATGTAAACTAGTCAATTCTTAATGTTTGTCTGTTAAAGTGGTATAGATATTTGGAATGCAAATTTCCAGCTTCAGTGTTGACTTCGTAATTTGATCAGATTCAAAATTACGGGGTAGTTAAAATGAGTGTATAGTTCTAATAGGAGGGAAATTTAGAAAATCTACAAGGTGCGTTGGTTGATTAAGTAAATGAAGACAATATTCTATCAGATAATGTAAGTCAATATGAAGAATAGAATTCATGAATTTTATACCTGAAAAACACTTGAATAATAATTTCAACGAAACAGTCTATTATTTTCTGTAGAATGTCCTGTAAGAATTTATAATCTTTTTTTTTTCTAGTTTTATTTAGAAAATTACAATTTTATTTTATTTTTAAAATAACATATAATGTGCATAGTAATATTATCTACTAATATGATTATTATTATTATTATTATTTTAATGCGTAATGAAAAATCTCTGAACATTAGTATAAGTAAATACATTATACTATTTATATTTAATTATATTCATGTAATTATTCTTCAATAATTATTTATTTATATAGTTATATTCTTTACCTTCATTCAAGATATGTAATAATACCATTTTCACCGTGAAAAAACTACTAATATTACTTTAAATTGATATTTCTTTTATAGAAATTCATATATCACTGAATAATTTGAAACTACAATGAAGGTCCTTATATTATTTAAGAAGAATATTTTTTAAAGTATATAATTTTGTGCAAACAAGTTTATCTCATTTTTCATTCAAGAAATATACTTCAGGATTTTTATTGAGAATTTTGAAGACTTCATTGCCTATTTTCCCGTAACTCATACAATTCATTGTGTATTTTTAAAAGCTGATTTTGTTAAAATATGTAAAAACTAGTTTTCATAATAATTGTTATGAGTACTATCAATGATTTTTGTATGAGAATTAAATAGAATTTTGTAAATATTATAATAAAGCATTTAACATTACTTATAGAAAAAATATCATTATTTTTTGTACATTGTATTACAATTAAAAATATAATATTATAAAAATTTACAAAATTTATTTGTAAATTGTATTAAATTATATTATAATTTTGAATTATGAAGCATAAAATAAAGCAGCTTCTTTGACGATGAAGAATATTATATCAAAAAAAACATCTGCTTTATTTTTCTAATGAATTGATCTGAGGAGTTCTAATATTCTATCTTATTAGTTTCGAGTAAATTCTTTAAATAGAATTATAAGTGATTCTATCAAAAATTTTATTAAAAACAGAAAAATTGCTTAACAAATTATTTCAGAAATTTTAGAAACTAATTTCATATAACATTTAAAAAAAATGCTTCTAAAATTTATCATAAATTAATAAAAATGCTCATAAAAATTTCATACTTTATTGCCTTAACTAGTAATCTACTATACATGCAGTAAATAGAGTCATTAATATATTTGTTCAGAGATATACATTTTATTATGTTTTAAAAAATCATACTTCCAATACATTTTGTAGAAAAAAATTTTTTCATTCACTTAAAATATGTTTAATAATATTTTGAATTATAATTAAAATCGAGAAAAAAATTTAATATCTTTATAATTTTACTCAGCTTACAAATTCCATTATAAACATACTGTTCTTTTTAAAACACTTATTAATTAGTTCATTTTTAATAAAAATTTGCAATATTCTGGTAAAAGCATCTAAAAAATTACATAAATGAATTCCATGTTTTCTTTTTCTTCTTATTTATCAGAATCAGTTGAAAGCATTCAACTTAAGAATTATATTCTCAACGTTACATTTAAACTTATTCAAATAAGGAATGATTAATCTTATTACAGAAAAAAACAGCATTCAAAACATTAAGTTTTAATGAATTGTAAAATAAAATATGTTTGAATAACAATCAGCATAATACCAATTTAATTGCAAATTAAATACATATTGGAATTAGTTGCACAGCGTGGATACTATTCATAAGAAAAACTAATACATAAGAAAAACTAAATAAAAACTCCATTCAATATAATGGAATAAATAGCTTATGGATAATTTCTCTGTTCATCACTTTGTCTTCGAAAAAAGAAGGGTGTTTCTATAATAATGCATTTTTGTTTCGTAAGTAAAAAAAACTTTTTACTAAATAATTTTCATGTTTCAAATTATACAAATATTAAACATTAGTTTTCAAATATCATACATTGTTCGTGTGTATACCACTTTCAGTATAAAATTTCAATTTCAGGTTCATAAAAACACATTTTAATTGTTCTATTGCATTTCAACCACAATTTAAATTTAATATGATAGAAAACAGAAATAACTAAAATGTTAACAAATATCTATATCATATATAACGTTTTATATAAATATCGAAATTTAAGTCATTATTTAATACACTGCAATTATTAAGAAAAATTTATTTATTTTCTAGTCATTTATTTTTTATTTTATATTTCCGGTTCCTAAGAAATAAAAATTCTTGGATTCTAAAGCAAATAATTATTTATATTACAATTTACTTCTAATATTAAAATACTAATGAAATTAAAAATTTAATGGAAATATAGCAGAATGAAAAATTGCATGAAAAACTATCTTTAGAGGTATATTACAGACATGTTATTCTCTAAACTCATAAAAAATTTCTATTTATTGAGATAAAAATTATCGTGTTTTTAAGTAAATATTTTACTAATAATAATTTTACGGGATTTATTATTATTTTTTTTATGATTTGTTATTAACAACTAATATTGTTCATTTTATATTTTTAAATTATAGGAGTCAACATTTCTTGTAAAAACTTAAAAAAACTTACTCAATGTGAACTATAATTTAAATGCTTATACACTGTGTTTGAAATTGCTTAGCTCGTTATTTATTTTTTAATGTTACTGTTACTATTATTAACAAAATTATCCGTTAGAAATATAACAAGGATTGTATTCACTTAAAACAAATAATTGCATACGTTATAATAAATATTTTTAATAAATTTACTTATAACTGTCTAATAAATGTTATAATAAGGATTTCATTATAAATACAAGCAAATGTATATGAATGATAATAATCATTATTTCTGTTATATATAACAAGGATTATTTTTCCAAATTTTGTCTGCTTTGAAATATTATATTTAAGCCATTTTATCCTAGAAACCTTAAATGTTGTACAAATAAAGCATTTAATAACTTAACTTATTACAATTTTATTGTATTTAATTATTATATTTTTAGCATTTTTTAAAATTAAGAATGTTTAATGTAAGTTGATATTTTAGTTTTTATTCTAGAGAGTTCTATTTTTATACAATTTAACTGAGCAAGTATAAAGAAAATTTTAATTTCATTAGTATTTCAAATTTATCAAAAATTCCAAATACTATTTTATTAAATTTTAAAAGTATTTAAAAGATGTTTATCAGAAATATGTACAGAAATCTAATCGAATCCCTTTCAATCGAACATTTTATAAAGTTATATTTAGATATTTTAACATTTTGATGAATAGTTTAAATTACTAGAAATAATTTACACTAGATTATTTATAACTTACCTTTATTGTATACAAAAGAATAAACATATCAAATTATCTTAAATTTCACATATTTAATAGCGATTTGAATACCCAGAAACAGCCTTTATATTTTTATAATGCTCAATGTAACTATAAATTTCATCCTCAGATAAATTTTAAAACCAATTAAAAATGCAAATTAAAGTATATATTTCTCCTTTTATATTAATTAAACAATGTGTATGAAAATTAAACAATAATTTTATTTAAAATATTAAATAACTGTTATTGTCTAGGTAAATACATACAACTAAAATTATATTCATTGAAACTATTTTGATATGAACTGAATACATAATATCGATAAATCTTATGTATACATGCAATAATAATAAAATATTTTATTTTTAAAATTTTATGCTTTTCGATAAAATATATTCACTTTATTTTAAACAATCCTAATTTCATGTGAAATATAAAATATTATAGATATACACATAGATATAGTTTAAAAATAATTTATTAAAAAATAATAAATAGTACCAATTCAAAAAACAATTGTTAAATATAATCAAAATTTATGTTTGATTGTAACAAAAGTTTAATGACATCTGATTATAATATGTTTATAAAATTTAAGTTTTATTAGTATTGAATAATATGCAATAATGTTTTACATAATTACATTATTATTGCATACTTTCACAAGTGTAAAGAACATTTAGTATATTTTAAAAACTATACCTTTAAATAAAAATTTATATTAGTGGACAGAAATTTTAAAAATTGTCTTTTTAAATGTATGCCTTGAATAAAAAAATGTTCTATTATTTTAGGTAATATTCAATTTAATACTACCTAGAATTTAATTTAAATATTATTTATATTCAAATTAATTTCTTAAGTAAAATAAAATATAATACATTACCTTCAATTTTTTTGTATGAAAGAAAATTTTCTTCTGGAAAAATTGAATTAACATTACTAAGGGTGTTCATATATTTTGTAATAATTTTGAAAACATATAGAATTAAAAATAACGATATTTTATTTTCTAATCTGTTAACCCTTTCTTTAAAATATCATATTACATCTTTATTTAAAGATAAAAGTATTTTTCTTCAAATATCAATGCTGATATCATTTCATTCCTCCTAAAAAATCTTCTAGAATCCATTTAATATTTTGGAATGCCGCTTATAATGAGCTTGTTTTAAAAGTCCAAATGCATAGTCACTCTCTCTCATCCAAAAGTGAAACGTCAGGGGACTTTTGTGGGATGCATTTAAAGGAAATAGATTCAACTCTGGCTTCACGTTTCATTTTTTTTCGAGAAATAGAGCAATAGATTTAGAGATATGGCTCGAAACTCAATCCTGATAGAATTTAACTCAATGAACATTTTTTTAGATAAAGGTAATATAAGATTTTTCAGAATTTTTTTAGATAAAGGAAAGGAATTTCTTCTTTGAAAATAGGTGTAAAAACATACTTTTGATAGTAATCCGAATAAATTTTGACATTTTTTTTACTTTTCTTATTGTAAATTTCTGTTATAAGGAAATCCAGTGATAACCATAAATCCTTAGAAAGGCTTTCCTTGTTTTCACTAAACTAACTTGTTAAGTCTTTTTCTTCTCTTTTTTCTATTACATATCAAACTCCTTTTATTTAAGTCACATAACTATATCCAAATTTCACCAATTTTAACTACCTATTTCAATTTTCTCAAAAGACAAATAATTTTCATACAATAATCTTCTGTCTTATGCTGAGAAACATGTTTCAGTATTAGGCAATGAACATCATGCTTTTTGCTTTGATTAATTTTAAATCGGATTTTATAATTTTGTTTACAGTTCCAACAGAGAAATTTAAAGATTTTGCAACAGTTCTTTGAGTAGTAGAATTTTAATTTAATACATTATATGGTACTTGAAAAAGAACGAGAATGGGAGATTTAATAAGAGGTGCACGTACAAATGTTGGATATGTATTTTTTGTTTTTTCCAATCAAATGTAAACTTTGATGATTCTTTCTTTTAAATAAATTAAGCCCCTGATTACCTTTAAATATATTAAAACCATGATTTTCACATTATTTTTAGTAACTAGTTAAGAATATGCCTCTTCAGATAGCGCAAAATTATAACCTTCGGTCCATTACTTATTTTTCAGTGAGTTTTTAAGAATATTTTCAATGATGTAGATGATAATTAATCCTTATTATAATTTACTGTCAATTATATTTTTTTTTGATATTAATATTTAATTTCTTGGAAAAAATATAATTGTTGCAAAACATTTGTCAGCACCCTCTGTAAATTGTCAAGTAGTAAAAATAAGCACATCACTTTAAAGAGTTACGATACAAAGACATTTAAACTTTTTGATTCAAAGAAGTATGCCTATATAAAATGAGAATGTACCCAAGAAAATGTTGAATATCTTGGAAATAGAAGATGAAAGGAATTAAATGTGAACTTCATTCTAGATTTTTATTTAATAAGACAATAAGAATAGTGCACACAATAGAAAAGTTCGATTTTTTACGAATATATTTACACAGTATTTTTAATTACATTATTTCATGACAAATGCAGATAATTCATTATTGTTATTAAATATTTTCAGATATAACTGCACATTACATGAATCACATCATTTTTACTCTAATAAAATTTAAAAATATACTGTGATTTTAGCTTAAACATTTTGTCTACTGAATGATAAGCATCGAATACAAATAATTTATAAAGAATTTTTATTCATAAAATATCGAATATCTTTTGCATATTTTAAAAAAATGACGATATGATTAAATTGAAGTGTGCAGTTGTTTTCAAAATTATATTTAACATTAAAAGTAATAAAATATAAAAAATAATCAATTAATTTTGATACTTTTGTTACGTTATATCCTTCTTTAATTTTCTGCTGAGATTCTAAAATGCTTTGAGTCTTACAAAAGTACTAGTAATAGTGACATTCAATTGAATCCAATTTTACCTGTAGACAGTGCATTTAATTTTGTTAACTCTTCTGAAGATCAACCGGAAATAACTGAAAATGCAAAACTTGAAAGGGAAGCAATAAAGTTTCTAAACTGAGTGTAAGCAACTATTATCCTACAAAGGTGCATTAATCCTTAAAAGTCATATTGTAATCATAATTATTGTTACTTTTTCCATGTGTTCTTTAATTTCATGAAATGCTCGTAGTGTTCCCAGTCAGTGCCCATACATGACATTGTATTATTTTAATTCTGCAGATGTTATTGCAAAAAAGGAAACTTGGTTAAAAAATTGTCATGATATCTTTATTTAACAAAATAATATTTCGTCAGGATAAAAAGATAGCCGAGGTGGTGGTCTTCTCTTGGCAGTAAATAAAAGCATTCCAACAAGGCAATTTTCCCCTATCCATCTCTCAGATGAAGGCATAGAACTCCTGGTTCGGTTAGGTGACATACACAAATCTTCTAGGAGATGTGCTGTTTGCCAGTTTAAGAGAGTGGGTACCTACGATACTTCTCGTCTCATCAATGTATGATATTGTGGCTCATCTAACGAGGCAAATGGTGGCTGTTGGACGGTAGATTCGAGTTTTTCATCTTCGAGTTGTAAGGTATCAAAATTAGTTATAGAAGCCTCAGCTTCTGGCACTAAGCCTCACAAACTCGATCCCCCTTCTGTCGAAATCACTGTGGCATATTATTTATTATTATTATTTATATTCCTCCAGGCAAATTTTCTTCAGAGTGGCTTCATAACATAATTCAAGGAATCCATCCTCCTTATATCCTCATAGAAGATTTCAATATTAGAAATATATCATTAGAAAGCTGTTTCAATAAAAAAATGATTTTCTAGAATAGATTTAGGAAAAGAATTGCTGCCTTCTAAACTCTGAAATTCCAACATATTACGGTCCATATCATACACTTTCACTCATTGATTTCACTTTTTTATCACTGGCATTTATCAACTAAGTCATATAGAAGTTCACCCAAATTGTTTTGGCAGTAGTCATTTATAATCTAAAATTAGCATAGCTATTGGAGACATTGATCATCATATACTGAACAGATCACGTATCTTGTGGTGAGAGTTTTTTGCTTCCATCAATACTGATCATGAAATTTCTAATCTTCACTTCATTGAACAATTCAACCTTCTCTTCATAAATAAACTTCATAAGTTTCGAAGATAGCAAAAGATGCCATGTAAACCTTATTCCCCATGGAGTGAACTTCTAGATGTGGTTATCTCTTGGCCCAAAAAAACGTCTTTCGTGTATTGCTAAAAGCACATGCGTTAAGTATATTTGGATGACATATAAAAGAACTGCATCGGAACTACATTGATTACTTCTATACCTTTGTCGAAAATATCGGGACGAAATAATAATTTCAGATGGAACATCGAAAAATATTTTCAATTTGTTAAAAAAATTTCCCCAAAATAGAGTTACAGTATCTCCATCTTCACACATCTAATAATATTACATAATAATTCTCCAGTGGCAGATCCTACCCACCAAGTTAGTACCTTTACAAACCTCTGCACTCGTCCACCAATTTTAGAGGGTATTCCACTGGATATAAGTACAAGTGAGGATTTCTCTTTCAATAAATCTTTTACTAAATCTGAACTGTATGAAGCTTTGGCAAGATGGAAAATCTTGTCTTTGGTCTGAAAAAGATATCTGCAAAAATACTGAAAGGCATTATTACTATACCAACCAAGACTACCTCCTCTCACTGATAAGCAAGTCATAACTTACAGGTATTGTTCCAGAAATATGGATATCTTCCATTGTTTTTCCAATTTTAAAAACAAGAATATGTCTAGTCTTGTGGCATTGTACCGACCAATATCCCTGACTAGTGTAATGTGTAAATTAATGGAAAGAATGCTTCCGAAGGTATTTATTGACCATATATCAACCATATCTTACGTTCATCCCAATCATCACGGATTTCGATCACAACGAGGTAGTGAAAACATTTTATCCCTCATTCATAATCACATAATTTCAGTCAGATCCTCTAGAAAGTTTGTTATTTTGGTTGCAGATCGCTGTCAATGCGGTGAATCTGAAACCATAGGTCATATTTTCCTAGACTGGCCTTTATATCAATATCTGAGGAACCAATTATGAAAAAAAATTAGGGATAGGGCATTATCATGCTCTTGAATATATAAAATATCTATAAATCCGGGAATTAAAATTCTTGCTTGCTGCGAATTGCTACGTCTGTCTAAAATATTTCACTCTTAATGATGTAAGAAAGGAAAGATGAAACATCAAAAATCCTTGGAGTATCTTCTATCACAAATTTAATAAATCTGAATTATCTGCTCAATCAAGACATGTCTCTAAGTTTTCACCGATTAATTAAAAGATTTCAATCGATTTTTAAATAATGTTAGTCAATTGACTATAAATCCTCTTCAATGTGAGCTACAAACATCTTAGCATTGAGCTCCAAAAGTGTCCGCCTTAACCTACCTACTTGCCTTGTCTTTTCAAAGTCAGTGGGCCATGCTCACGTAACTCAAGATAGGAAATCTGGCATCTGCCTCAACAAATGTGCTTTCAGAAGGCATCAGTATCCCACTGATCAACAGTTCATTAGTTATGAACCCACGAACTACTTACAATTATTAAGGAAATTCTTTTATTTATAAGAAAATTTATCATATATCAATGAATATAAATTTTAATTGTAATCGCGTGTTTCTAGCTGGTGTACATGAGAAAGAACAACAAGCAGAAATAAAGAGTATTTACTAACCAGGACGTTGACTCCATACAAGAACAAGAGATTGCGTTGCTTTCTACTTTTGAAACATGGCTTCATTACGCGCAGAAGGTTTGCCTTCTTCGCCAGTTTTGCATCCAAGCCTTATCCGGGATTTGAATCCGATTCCATTCGACGAGAGCAGAAGTCATAGCCACCATACGGGCTGAAAGGCACTTTAATTGGTATAAATTAAAAATAAACACACAAATTAAATTAGGTATTAAATTTTTTTATAAATTTATAATAAACTGGTTAATTTTATAATAAACTGTTACGTAGTAAGTATTAATTCACAGTATGTCACTATTCAAATTAATGACTCAATAAGTGATTTTTTTGGTTATGTATTTTTTAATATGTTAAAATGCATCAATTAGTCTGATAAATGTTTGTTCATATTGAATTTCTTAAAGAAAAATAATTATCATCTTATAAGAATGCAGATAATTTGAATACAAAAATATAATTTTTTACAAATGTTTTTGTTTTCTGTAATTTGCTTTTATATTTTATTTTTTATATTCCAGTTTTAAATGATATCAATGGTTTTTATAAATTTCCTAAGTTTTATTTATTTAAAAACTACTCTTACATTAATTTTAATCACTGAAAATTTTATATTTTAATGTAAATTAAAAGAATCCTGATGTAAAACATTTCATTCATTAAACTATTTTATTTTTATTTTTCAAAAATAATGCTCAAAAATTTTAAACTCTCAGTATTCTTAGAGTTTTTATAATTGTTTCCTTTTTGGTGAAAAAAAAACCTATGAAATTCAAACCAATTCTAATTATAATCTAAAGATAGTATTATAATCTAAAGTTGCTTTTATATTTTATTTTTTATATTCCAGTTTTAAATGATATCAATGGTTTTTATAAGTTTCTTAAGTTTTATTTATTTAAAAACTACTCTTACATTAATTTTAATCACTGAAAATTTTATATTTTAATGTAAATTAAAAGAATCCTGATGTAAAACATTTCATTCATTAAACTATTTCATTTTTATTTTTCAAAAATAATGCTCAAAAATTTTAAACTCTCAGTATTCTTAGAGTTTTTATAATTGTTTCCTTTTTGGTGAACAAAAACCTATGAAATTCAAACCAATTCTTATTATAATCTAAAGATATAAGACAAAGAATGTTAAAAAAATATGACCAACAAATTTCATTACTCATTCTTAATGAAAGTAAATATTATAAAGTTTGTTTTTAATTTAGAAGTATTTTATGACAGTATACAAATAATTCAGTTTATAATGAATTTTGTTCATATATTGCTTTTTCAGATTAGATTTTTTTAAACTTGATAAATTTTAAATTAAAAGAAAACTGTGTTTTTTCTAGATAAAGCTTATATACTTTTCTATCATTAATGGTTTAAAATAAATAAATTTATTCAAAGTTTTCCAGTCATTATATTTGCGTATGAAATATAATTTTTTTATTTCAATATGAAATATGCTTAATTTAATATGATGCATAAAAATCTAAAGAGTTTTTTTTTTCTTTTTATTTGATAAATATGAATTTCCTAAGTATACCTGAATTCTATTAATAATATTATTTTCATGCTTATCAGGAATAAATATATTTTGTTTAAACACATGAAGTCAATAAATAAAGAAAATTTTAAATTAGAAATACCAAAAGTTCAATGAAGCATTTTAAAGTTATTGAGAAACTTTAGTAAAAATTTTTGGAAAACTTAGTGAAACAAAATTAATTTAAAATAAATAAGAAGCAAAAAAATATACGTCAGATAATTGATAATATATTTTATTTATTAATAGTTATTTAATACAAATATTTCGAAAAGAAGTGTAAGCAATATTTGCTAAAATAATTTATTTAATGATAGCTTTTCTACAATTTTCTAAAAAAAAAATTAATTACTTTCAAATTATGTTAATTATTGTCAAATTAATATCAGATCTTCTTAACTTTGTTAATCTCAAATTATAAATTAATTACTTATGTTAATTAGTATCAAATTATTTTAAATCACAGTAATAATAATCGTCATTGCTCATAATCAATAATAACCTTCACTTTAAGAATTATATTAACAAATTGTATATTTTATATAGAAGTATTGTTCTTTGATTTTTTTTAATGTCTTGAAATAGGAAATAAGTTATTCATAATTTATTTACATCAGACTACTATTTTTATAGTATGTCAGTATTGATGACGAAATGAATATTTTGTAAATTAATATAGTATATAAATATCACTTTAATTCTTTTATTACAACTATCTACCTTCTAGCAAGAGTAGTAAAATTTCAAAAACAAAATTACTTGTTAATTCACCAATATCTTCACAAAGTATTTTTTGTGATGGTTTTGCAGAAAAACTAAGGCACATTCAAAATCATAAATTTCAGCAACAAACAAATAACTGGAATATAATATGAGTGAGAATAATAATATTATTCTTTTTAATAATATTATTATTATTCTCATTAGTTAATATTCTTTTTAAATTTTACATGACTCAAGAAAAAAAAATAATGATTTTTAAATTTTTATAAAATGTATATGGGATTTGATTATCATGAGCTATAACTGGATAAGAATGAAATAATAGTAATTTTTTAAATTCTATTTGTCATTGAAATTAAAGATATATCCTCCTTACTTCAAACATTCTTATTCAAAGTCTAGTAATTAGTAAATAAATTAGTTTGAGTGCTAAATAATTTCTGATATTTTATAAAATACCGTTGATTGTAATATTTAAGTGAAATATAAGGTTCTTAAAGCACACAAATAAGTCAAAAAAATTTAAATGTTTTTAAATTTTACGAAATTAAAAATGAAAGAAAAGAAATGCAATATTAATATAGAGAACTCATAAATCAATATTATAATAGCAATATTAATAAAATAAAAAATGCAACAGTTGTATATTTTAGAAATTAAATTACAATGTAAATGTGTAAATGCTGCTTTCGCTTTCCTACACCATTTTATTTATTGTTTGTAATTAAATTTGCTTGATTAAAAATCGAATTAATTATAATCTTTTAATGTGAAATACAGTACTATCTGTATTAAAATGAAAATTTTGCAAAAGTTAGTAAATAGATATGAATTGCGTGCAGTCTAACAATTCAATTTTATTCTTTTATTTATAAATTTTAAAATTTGAAATGCTAATAAATAGAAGTATCTTAAAATATAGTTTTTCACATAATTGTTAAATTTAAACTTAAATTCTGATATAGAATTAGTTCCTCGATGCATTTTTTAAACGTTTTTCAATTTAACTTTTAATTACTCATAATATAAATTATTAATACAGACTATACATTATTAAAACTATTAACAACTTTACAAGAAAATATATGTTCCTTAATTACAAATATTTATGTAGTAAAAAAGGTATTTTCCTCAAAGTAAAAAAATATATTTAAATAAGCAAAAGATAAATAAAAACTTTATTCATTTTAATTAAAAATATTTTAATAAGTTGATGAAAAACAAGTTCAGATATTTCTTGATATATTAGTTTATTTTTTACTTAAAGATCAAATGTTTAAATATAGTATTCTCAATTTTAAAAAAATGTTTTTTAATAAAATTATGTTTAAAAATTTATGTTTTAAAATATTACTATATAAAAATACAAGTTATTATTGCTTTTTATTATAAATATATATTTTCACTTGTGCACAATAAAGTAGAACATGTTTTTAATAATACTTGCAATTTTATTTTTTTATAAAACGTGTGATAAAGTACATAGTGTGTGAAGCAACCAAAACTATTCAAAAATTAATTTTATTTCAAATATTAACCAAATATCTAACATCATAATTTTTTCTTGGTACGAAAAAAATTTTAATCCCATATTCCAAAATTATATCCATTATATTCTGAAAATTAGACTAATTAAAATTATTTCTTTAAAAGTTACTTTTACAAACTCAGTGAATAAAAGAAATATCAAAGCTTTAAAACTATTAGGATAAATTTGTTCCTGTAATTGGATTAAAATAAAAGAAAGCATTTCATTAAAATGTCAATTAGATCTAGTTAAACGAAACCATTACCATTAGTATAAAGAAATTAATATTTTGCAAAGTAAATCACTGAAACTAAATTTTAACTATTAAAAATAGTTTGATTTGTTTTAAGTGCTGCATATATTCGTATTTAAACTCTGAACTAACGATTAGAAATATCTATATCGTACTTCGTTAATTCAAATTAAGTGCAAAAAATTGTGTAATTGATAAATATGCGTGTATTTATATGTTTGATAAAAAAAAGACTTATATGCTTTTAGTTATCTTACTAAAATGAACAATTATTTCTGAATTTTTTTCCGAATTGATTTGTTTTTGCATTAATTTAAAACATAAAATAATCATAAATATTACATAAAATATTTATGAATATACAAGATACATGTTTTTATTAAGAGAATAAGCAAAGTTTTAATTCATGTGAAATATTCAAAATCTCTGTAATTGAAGAAAATTCGCATTTAACAATTGATGAAAAAATCTTCGTTATGATGATATTTGAATATTAAAAAAACAGGAAGCTTCTTTTACTTTAATTTATGGATACAATAATTTGTTGATGAAAATAATATCATATACAAATACTTGGGGAAAAATTAAAAATAAAAATATTTTGATGAAAATAAAATAAAAATATCCTACTTTCTTCTAAAAATTAGATACCTTTCTTTCCATAAATTCTTTCTACTCTTATTAAAATCATTTTATCAACTCATTCCATATTGTTTGTAGTTATTAAAGTTTAAAGATCAGTTTGAAAACTCAAAAATGTTTTTTTTCCAATGGTAGATTGTAGACAATTACAACTGCAACAGAGTCTATTAAATATATATGTTTTATATACATCTATTGTTCCCTGATACCAAGGAACCGGCCAGATACAGCGACCTCTTAGCCGCCGAGGCATGGCCCCGGTTGCATCACAAGGGGTGGGCTACCATAGCACCCTCACACACGTTTATAGGGTAGGCATCATTGATACTTCATTCATACACACAAAGAAAGGACAAAGACAGGATAGAGGGAGAGAAAGTACATCCATGCCTGAATCGGGATTCGAACCCAAGACCTGCCTATCCGTACTCAGGCAAGCTGACCACTAGACAAGTTTGCCAGCTCCTCTCAAAAATGCACCTACACCAAATCAAAACATGATTTTATGATTTATTAAATTTGAGCTATCTAGTTATAAAATTATAATTAATAGAATTGGAATGTTGAAATAATTTTCTTCAAAACTCTTACCGTTAGCCTGTGATGACAATTTCTGAAAAAAATTTTATTTTTCTAAATCAATGGATTTCTTGATTCAGAAATGACTCAAGTAATGCATTTTTAAGAATTTCTGTTTGCTGTCCAACAATATAATAATGACACTTTTTAAAGTAATTTTCTTCCTAAAATTATGATATTATATTTTGTTTATCAGTGTTCACTTTACTTATATTATCAGTACCTTAACGATTTTTGACGCTAAGTCTTTCAAGCCATCTCCTGGCCACATATGAATTATAAAAGCTGTATTCTACACTATCATTCACTTTATTTTAGAATACCAAAATAAATGATTAATGAGGTCTCTAAACTTCTTTACCTACGAGTTATTAATTTTATCAACTGTGAAATATCTTTCTAGAAATGAACTTTGGAATATGACAAAAATGGGTAATTGTGTTTTGTATTATATATTAAGTTATAAAAAATAATGAATGACAAAAAACTTGGAAACACAAGCATTTATATTATTAAATAAAAACATAATTATGAATAGAATTATTTTTTTTGGCTCCCAAAAATATATATCACTTGTCTTTTAATTTAACAAGAGTAAAAAACACCTGTACTCTTTGTTTCCTACATGAAATCTGTCACACACACATTTTCTCAACCTTATTACCAGACGCTATTCGGAATTCTCAATAGTTACAAAAAAAGATTTTACAATAAATATTATTGTATACAAAAAAGTAAAAATTGTAATTTTTTATTCTTACTGCAAACTATAGAATAATAATCCTTGATAAAATCAATGAACCACTATAACGTGCACACACAGTAAATATTAAAAGTACATTTGCACTTAATATTTTAAACCAAATTGAAACTAGTAAAAATATTATTTTAAGGATAATTCTGACTGATTTGAGTATATGAGTATATATATATATATATATATATGTGTGTGTGTGTGTGTGTGTGTGTGTGTGTGTGTGTGTGTGTGTGTGTGTGTGTGTGTGTGTGTGTGTGTGTGTGTGTGTGTGTGTGTGTGTGTGTGTGTGCACTAGATTTTATGTGCCTAGATTTGAAGAAACTGCAAAAGAATATACTACACATGATCTGCTATAAATAAGGAGATCAATTTAGCTAATAAATACGAGATATTATGTAATGAGTGACGGTAAGTACTGTCTCAATTATTTTCTTGAAAAGATTTTCTTAAAAAGTATTATGCATTTATTACTTTTTATAATCACTTACTATAATTCCTATGCATAAAGAGAAACATGAACCCTATTTCTCTCAATAAACTGTCCCATTCTCGGTACAAATCACGAGCCGCCTTTTCTGTTCACAAATTAATTGCTCATTTCCAGCCGGGAATTTTTGGGGCAATGAAAAACCAGTTTTTGTGATAGAAAGAAACTGAAATTTTCTCGATACATAAATACAAATATTTGATGTGTATTATGTAAAAGAATGTTTTTGAATAATAAATATTAGGTTCTTCAAATTTTAAATTCATAACTTTTCAAAATTGATACACAAATTCCTATCTTAGGTTATTCATAGCTAAAATCAAATGAATAGTATAATATTTAATTCTGTAATTCGTAAAACAGTCTAATATATTTTATGAATATAGAGTTCTTAATAATCATTTAACAGTCGTAAGTTTATGATGTTAACAGGTCATTAGAGTTTTAAGTTGTTACTAAAAATTAAACTGCAAATCTTGCATATTTTTAGTAAATGTAATCTTTCAAAATTTTAAATTTTCTAAAATGCTTTGTTGTATTTGAAAATAATCTTAATTTTTTCTGTTATTATAGTCTATTGATTATTGGCTGTATTGAGTTTTAAGAATTCAATATTAGGTTAGGATATTTAAAATCATTGGAAATATACAAATTAAAATATTTTGTACGTTGTTAAATTAACTCTAAAAATAAGCATATTAATAAAATTTTAATAAAAGATTTTTAGAATTCTTCATTGACTGAATTAAAAAGAAATTATTTCTTAAGAATATACTTTCGAAAACAATTTTAAGTCATTTTGACTAAAAATATAGAAAAAGAAGCAAAATGCATACAAAATAATTTAAAATATTTATTTTTATACACCCATTTTAAGTGCACTTATAAAATATTAATATGCATTTAATAGTTTAGAAAATTAAAAATTTGTATTAAAATTTTAATTATAAAATTAAGAATTGAATTGCATAAATCTTAGAACAAAATATCTCTGAAAATTTTAAAAGTATATATAAAATTTTAACTACTTAAATTTCCAAAATGTTAAGTCGTACAATTTCAATATTTCAAAATCATTCTCAGCATTTATTACATCATAAAATATTGAATACTAGAAACCAACAATTGTTTGTGCAGAAGTTACTCTTTAAATTTAACTGAAAATTATATTATATCAAAGTTAATTGATCCAAAAATTCTGAAATCCCTCTCTCTCTCTAAAATTTCGTAAAGTTTTATAATATTACTACGCATTTTACTTGTTGCTAATTTTTAATTTTTATAAAATTGCCCATAAATAATCAAGAAATTAAAAATATGAAAATAAAAGAGTGACAATCAGTTTTCAGATTAATTCACTTTAGTTATCTGTACTGCTTTACATTTTAGTTAATTATGCTCAAAAAAGTAATTTTAAAAAACAAAATATTAATTTTATTAAATTTGATCTCCATAATATATAATAATAATATTGGTTTTATTAAATGTGATCTCTGCAATGCTTGAAACAATTAAAAATTGTTTAATATAAGATACTAACTTAAATAAAACGTTTTGATGATAAATCAAAGCAATGAAATAGTTTATTTTACATTAATTTAATAGTTATACTGTCATAAAAATTTAAATAAAAGATTTCGCTTTTAACTTTTATATCTCTCACATATCTACGTATATGAATATGTCCCCTACATTCTTCATTTTATGTTCTTTATAAATTTTTGCTTAACATTCTTTATTCTTTCTTGAGAAGTAAATTCTATCATTACTAATTCAAGCATTACACTTCAGTGCACTTATAAGAATTACAAATAAAATTCCAGTAATTTAGTTTAACGTAATTTGTGATGATACTGTCTAAAATCCTTTATTAATACATATTTCTTGTTCCATATTCTCTTTAAAAAAATTTAAATGTTTTCTCCTTGATATATTTTTCAGATGCATATTCCGTAATGAAAATATAATCTTATTTTGAAAGAAATTAAAGAAATATTGTTTAATAACAAATTAAATAATGGAGGATAAATTAAAATTTGTATGTTAATTCAACTTTTAAGAAGATTTTAGAAAAGATTCCTTTTTCATTATTCCAATTACAATATTTTAATTACTTCTTCTACTCTCAATATTAATATCTTCTAATTACAATGTGTTTAAATTTAATTACATTAGAAATTTTATTTTTAAATAATAATAAAACATATATTTAGTATTTTATTATATAAGAATATATATATATATAATATAATATATATATATTATATATATATTAGTATATTTTTATAATAATAATTTATAAATGTAAAAAATTTTGGATACATATTATCAATGTTTATACATTAACAAGTTTCATAATTTATGTTAAATTATTAAATTAAGGAAATAATTATGAAATATTGTTGTTTTCCTCAAATTTATAAATTGTAAAAAACAATAAAGAATTTCATCTTTATCAGATTATACTAAATTAAAACTAATGAACTATGTAAACACATAATTATTAGAACTGACAGCAAATAGAAAGTCATCAAACAGGTAATACGTAATCCAAAATGTAGCATATTTTTTCTCATGAAAATAATAAATAAATAAATTAAATGTATGCATATTACAAGCTTTGTTATTATTGTAATCAAATTAAATAAATAGGCATATAAACTTATTATTATGGTATTCTTAATTCCTGCCTCAATTTTAACTTATATTGTGTGCTCAAGAGATAAATATTACACCCTATATCAGAAGTGGTTACTTTAAGTCTCCAAAGTAGAGAAGAGATCTGATTTAATCTTTAGTGTAGAACTTCCGAATTTCGCTTTAGGGTTGTAAAGCTAAATAGCACATTCCTGAAACCAACTTTGTCGGAAGTCTTAGCATGTCAAATGTGCAATCCGCTTTGACAAGCAGTCGTGAAATATTACGAACAACGTAATATTGCAAAGTGAACAAAGAATATGCAGATTGTGTAAATTGATTTATTCAAAAGGGTATATTTCCTTTAAGTTAAATGATATTCAAATTTAAATGCGCATCAATGATTTGTTATCATTTAATGTTAAAGATGACATAAGACCCCATATGTGTGTTTATTCAAAAACTATAGACGAAAATATGAACTATTTACATACTGATTTAATGTTGTAAATAAATATGTTATCAATATTATAGATCATATTTACATAAATATTCTACTTTGATTTTTAAACACATACATAGCTTTGTGTTACAAGTTTTAGTAAGAAATAAAATCTAATGATATGTATTTTTTATGCAATACTAAATACTTATAGTTTTTATGAAGTTAAAATCAATTATGATGCTTATGATGAATTTATCTACTGTTTATCGGCGCAACACCTCTCTTATTTATTTAGAAAAAAGTATTTAAGTTATTACTTTTTTATTTTTTAAATTTTTACTTTATTATTACTAAAAATACTTATTTATATAGAAAAAAAAACATTTTACATCAAAGGGTATCCATACATCTGTAATTTGAGTACATGCGTGAAAACGTTTAAATAGAATTGTTTCTTGTGTAGCAAGATATCAATCATAAAGTTAGTCTAAAATTGGGTTACGAATAAATTACACAAGATCAAAACATACTAAGGCATAAAGTTTTTCTGATAATTTACCTCTTAGGCTTTTGATTACTTCATAACTGACATTTTAACAATCTAAAGTTGTTTAAAATGTTTGTACACGTGAATAATGTAGAATTCAGGAATGATATCTTACAGATAGTATATCGTCCATGTATCTTGTGACAAAACCAAGAAAACTCCAATGCTTGTGCTACTCTTGCAGCTGTCAAGGAAGAAACAGAGTCAGGAAACCTATTGCTAATATTTCAACTATAATTAGAGACTTATAAATAATAACAAAAAATACTATAATAATGAAATAACATCTAGAATTATCCTCGAAAAAACGCATTGCTCTTCTGTTAGATAGCAATACACTTTTTTGTCAGAAAGGAAAGAATCAAATGAGATTGAATTTTAGTGAACACGCAAATTAATCGATTTCATGAACATTATCAGCCAAATTAAATGTAATTATTATTATTTAAAAATAAAATATTTCACTCAAACCTAGCAACAGTATGAGAAAATTCTCCCTTATTCACTCTCTTTTATTTTCTGTGCCATCCTAAGGGATTTATTATTTTGTCAGTCAACGATTCGTTCACTTGTAAGTAGTGCCCTTCTTTTCAGCCTCATACGATTCGCTCTCATTTATATGTTTGTAAAATGTCTCATGGAATCATGCAAGTTATTAAGTTATGGCATGATGATAACTGAGTACATGGCTAAAAAAAAGATACACACAAAAATGCGAGCACAGTTGAATGCAAAGAATAAAAATAAATAACTTCCTAGATTTTTAAATAATTAACTTGATCAAACAATTAAAACCATTCTTATCTTCATCTTTCAAAATCAATTGCTTCCAATATAAACCTATATAAACACTATTATTTTATATTTGGGCTCACCCACCAAGATATCCAAGACTATACTTTAGTGAATCAGTGAAACAAAAAACTGATCCACCTCGATAAATTAATATATTTTAATAGCATCTCTCCAAATCTAACTCATAAACTGAAAAAACTATTGAATAAGTAATGAATTTTTTATTAATATTACCACGTTTGTAACATGTAATTTGATCTTGGTTCTTGTTGTATATATTAATATAAAACACATGGAACACATTTATACCACAAGAGAAACATTATTATTTATACAATTTGATGAAATTACAACTATAATGGAAATTATATGAGAAAAATGGAATAAGCTTCATATACCTTAAAGATTTAATCCATGGTGTTTAAGGAAATCAAAATTCAGTTATAAAACTTCAGTCTTTTAAGAAAAAAGTGCATATTCTTCACTTAACCTTCTATTTTGTTTGTCACAATAATGCTATACAAACAATATAATCTGTAAAATTTTTCACATTTAAAATTCTCTTATATCTAATTAATAGAATTCCCAAGGTAAATATGTAAATTTTTCTTTACAAATAGCAACAATTTCTTATAAAAACATTAAGATTTAAAATTGATGAAAAGTTTTAATAAAACACCGAATTTCATACAAGGTTATCTTTCACATTTCAATAATTTTAAAATGGATTTTTTAAGCATCTGGATATAGAAATTAAGAGTTAATGTGATATATTCTTCTTTTCATAAGACATTACAATTATCATAGCTATAATAGAAACTCAATAGTATGAAATATCTCCTATGAGTCATTTTTTATTTATCTTAAAATAAAGATTTAGCTAATATATTTACTTGTAGAGAACAATAAGATTCCAATATTAGTGCGAATGTAAATTAAATTAAATTAGCTTTACAACTAAATATAAATGTGTTTATATTTTGAAAAAGTAAAACTTCTATTTTACAGTACTCTATTCAGTTTTTAGTATTGATTTGCAAATTAAACAAAATTCTCAAATTGAATTTATTATGGTGATAATTTTTATGTGCTTTATTACTTTTCCTTTCACAAAATTTACCATAGTAATACAATTTTCATCTCTTTTTGGAAATGCGATAACATCAGAATATTCTCTTTTGAACTAGAAGATATATTGTCGATTCAAACCGAGCATTTCTAAAAATTCTCAATTTGCAATCGAAAAGGAAAGTCGAAAAGACTGGAATACCGATGACCATTCAAAATCGTTTTTGGATCTCTTAATAACCTCGAACGCAGCTGGGCTGTTGTCACATCTTCTGTTGGGGAGCATTTGATGTGATTGATTTTGTGATAAGAGACATTTTACAGTTTTGTGTTTATCTTTTCACCTTCTCTTGAAATTGCGATAAGAATACATTTATATATGATGCTTTCATAGTATTTTTAGGTTTCATCAGGTTCCATGCTGTCTATAATTACATTCTACTGAAATATTAATTAGATCAGATTGTAATGATTATAGAATCACATTATTAATATATTTAAAAGAAAAAATACTTTATGAATTTCCTTAATTAAACTGCAGAATTAGATATGTTTGAATATTTATTTATAGATATATAATTTTATATATAGAAATGATTTTCTCTTAATTATAAAAAAATTTACAATTAAGATATCTATTGTCGTATTGATATAGGTATAAATGAGTTTTTATATATACATACATTTGTTTCAAAACTTATTTTTGTAAACTGAAATGTTTGCATTTTAATACATTTAAACATAATTACTTTGTGTAAAGTTAAGAAAATTTTAACTTAATTTTGAAAAAGCTAAAAGTTTATTTCTCAATTTAAAGTATACATTATAATAAAAATAATGAATTCCTGTAATAAATGGATTTTTAGAACTACGTCTTAAAAAATAATTCTTTCTAAACTATGTTACGTACAGATTAATAAATTGTCATTTATCGTTATCAACTACAATTTTAATAAATTATTAAATATTAGATATTCAAAACATATAAAAATCATAGTTATTTTTTAATAAAATTGATAATTTTTGCATAATTATGATAGGTATAAAAGAATTTATATCCTTGTTTCAAAACACATTTTTTTGTAAACAGAAATGTTTGCATTTAATACATTTAAAAAGATTACTTTGTGTAAGTTTGAAACAAAAATGAATATTCTTACAGAAAATATACAGAGAACAATACTGTGAAAATTAATTGTAAAAAACACAAACATTTTCACAAATGTTGTGTATTTGGTACTGGTTAACTTAAATCCATGATATAGCAATCCATGCTTTTCTACAAATATCAACTTTAACTTTAGTTTTGAATGTGCCATATAAGTTTTATAAGTTACATCTAAATAAGAAATGCTTAAAAAGTTGTTCTTCTAGTTTATTAGAAGAGTCTTAGATTTAAATCATAAAATAAAAAAATACTATTCAGCACACATATTCCTAGTCACACATACTCATAATTTTTATATTTTTACCAATATTAGGAATTAGAAACTTTTACTACTGATATCGATTTTTAAGTGATTTATACTAAATTAATTCATTTGAAAACATTTCGATAATTGCTTTCTCATAATGTATATGCTGTAAAACACGTTTTGTTTGATCTGAGTTAAAATAAATAAAAAATCCAAAAAAAAATGCATGGAAAAAATTTATCAAAAGAATAGACGGTGCAAAGAAATTTGAACATATTCCCCAAGAGAAAAATCCACTAATTTTTTTTTCTTTTGAACTGTCTTTTACATTTTCTTAAAGTTGGAAGTTAACGGTTATAACGCAGTAGCGGAGAATAGAATGTATATACAAAAGGGAAAATGCTAAATTCAATATGTGCAATTTATTTTTCTTTTAGGGATGCTTTCATAGCAAGCAAACGACAAAAGTTCCTGTTATAATGAGTTTTATACTGACAGCAGTTTTTGACTTCAAATTCTGAAAGAAAAAAAAATTATAAGAAAAATATTAAAAATTTCAAAATATTTTCATACACCAGGATTTTTATTTTAAAAAGTATCTGTTAGTAATTTTTATTGTAATTTATTGACATTTCTATGAAGCTGTATAACGTTAAAAGAATAATAAAATTAAAATAAATACAAGTCGATATTTTAAATAAGACGTTAGACATTCAAATACTTTTTTATGACTAAAAATATCATTTTAAGTTAACTTTAAAATCTTTCTTACTTTGACAGTTTAAAAAATTTTTTCCAAATTCATGGTTAAAGAAAATTAAATGTACTTATTTCTATTAATATACTCATATTCCCTCACTTAATATACACATATTTGTTCGAAAAAATTTCATTTTTAATTGAAAATTTACTTTTAGAAATTGAGATTTAATTTTATCAAAATTAATCGCTTAAATCTTAAAAATATCAAACCTATTTTCTATTTTATTTTGATATTTTGTTCAAAAGTATTTTTTTACAAAAATAATGTTATTGAATCACAGATCTTAGTATTCCAACAAATTCTGAAATTTATTGTAAATTTAGAAAAATCATGGTAAGAAATAAAATTAAATATTTTATCAAATATGAGTTGCGTTCTTCAATTTATAAATTGTTATCAGATTTTTCAGAACAGATATTGAAAAAAAATATTTATAAGCTACTGAACAGATAAATGAGTCTCATATAGTAAGAAAAATGTTAATAAAAATAAGTTCCAGAGTTTAAAATTAAGTCTGTTTGACATTTTTATATTCATTATTTACATAAGTGAAAAATGTCTAAAGATAGATCATAAGGTGAAATCTTTACAAAGCAAAGTATCAAAATTAAACATTTGTTTCATTAACAAAGTAACATTCATTCAGCTTTGATGCGTATTCAAACTTTGTATAAAAATTTTTTTAAAGTTCTCTTATAGGGCAAAAATTTTTGTAATTTTATTATAGTTAAAAAAGTTAAGCACATGAATTATAAGGTTCAAAAAACAGGATGGAATCTATTTTGAGTAGTAAAGGATAGAATCTATTTCAAATGTAGTAAAGAAAAATTTATTCATATTGCAATTACATCATCCATTGACATTTCAGATAAATACTTGTTTACGGGAAATAAATAATAGCCAACATAGAATCCTTAACCCTTGATGAAGAATTATTTCTTTTAAGAAAATTTTATGAGAATTGCCACACAAAATAATAACACACATAAATTCAAAAAACATGTCTTTCAGAGTACGCTTAAGAAAATGCTAATCGTGTAAAACTTGTCCCTTATTTACTTATGATATGGTGACAGGAGTGAAGTATCAAAAGATTTTTTTGGCCCTGAAGCTAGGAATCTCAACAAGACACTTAGGTACTGGTTCAAGCAGGATGTGTTTCGATTATCATACAACTTCTTTCGTCTTCTTAGGTACTGGAATGAAATTGCAGAATTTAATTACATTGGATGCAAAGAAATTCATTAAATAGAGTGGCTTCATACTGACTAGATATCAATCTGCCATGTGACACTTTCAGCTTATAATATCGTCTGCTTTTATATATCGTCTTTTGCCAGAATTCTTTTATACAAACATTTTGTTTCTAGAATTAATATTGTGGCAACGCAAAGTTTTTTACAACAGTTTCGTTCGAAATTTTAGTAGTCTGGCGTTGGAATCAACATTGCAATGTTGGAATTTCGATCGCCAATTCTTTTTCTTTGTAAACTGATTTTGGCGAGAACTTCACCTCGGTAATTATTTTATTTTTATTTGTTTCTTGTTTTTATTCCTTTTTACTTTTACAGAGATCTCTGAACACTTTTCCTCTGCAGCATGTGTCAAAAATGAAAAATCTGAATGTTAATAAATGATCACTATAACACTTTGTAAGGGATGATACAATAAATGGTCTTGCAAGACACTGTAATAAAAACTGAATTTTGATGAAGCCGGAGTGATCTACAGCTACTAAATACGCTATTGCACGATCACGAAGTATCCCTTTATTCTAAAAATGATTTTTCTAATAAGTTACTTAAGCTACTTAAGACTGCAGAAATATTTTAAGTTAAATTATTTATTTATTTATTTATTTTTTTGTGATTTTGTTCGCATTTATATTTTAGTTTTCATAAAAAGGTTCGGCATTAAATGAGAGTTAGACCTTGCGCTATTTTTTTAAGTAAATTTGAGTTTTTTTATTTTGCTCTCGTAACCCAGTGACTTCTCATGTGGGTGTATCAAGTACAGAAACAATAGGATACAATTGATTCTTTGAAGATTTTTAAATCAGTCATAAGAAGAGTGGAATTTATCAAAACAACATTATTATTCTAAATAACACTCTAACTTTGGAGCTGGTTTATAACATTTTTGCCATTATGATAGAAATTTCAAGCCTATTGTACTTTAAAATATTATTCATATCTTTAATCAAAAAAGATTTCGTATTCTGGCTTGTTGTCTTTTCCCCTAATGATAGCTAACTTTCTATCATACTTTTTGGATCGCTCTGTTTCGACTTTATATGTAACAATATATGAAATTTAATTTTCATACATTTATGTTAAAATGAAGGGATTTATTAAATGAATTAAATTATGAAATGAATGATGAACAGACATTATGAAAATGAAGCAAAATTATAGGTATTAGAATAGAATATTTTGATTGACGTTGATGTTTATGTAAAATCAGTATACATACGTAATTTCCAAAAAAAATTATTAAAATAAGATTTATAAATAATATATTTATAAAGCAAAATATTTAATTAATATGATGTGTGTGAGATAATGGAAATAAAATAATTTACTTATTATATTAAAAGAATAGTTCCTGGTTTTTTATTTTTGTCAATCATATTTAAAATTTCATACTAAAGAAAAAAGTAAAATGTTACTTTTATTTTATACATTGTAGGAAATTTTATTTGAATTTTCTATTAATGTATAAAATATGTTAATGAAAGAATTAATAAAAAACTAGGTTTTATAAATTCTTAAAAATAAAAAAGATTTTAAAGATAGGAGATGGTGATCTTAATGAATTCAGTTACTTGCCTTTCTCTATTTTCGACTCAGAATTAGAGACAAAGGGTATCAAAAATTCAAATACTGCATAAGAAATTTTCAGAAATATTATAATTACTTTCTCAGTCTTAAATTAGAGTTATTTTAACTCATTCCTCATTTTACATATATAAGAAATTTTGTTTTCTAGCATTTAATTGTCTTTTCTGGGAATGTTTAATTAAGTTTTCAAATAGAGGAACAATAAGTTTCCAATTCAGAATTTTAATTTCAAGAATATAAATTTTCTACAAACTCACTCTTTAAGAGATAAATACTTGTTGATATGAATGTAATAGACTTCCAAAAAATAATGATCACTGGGTTGTAATAACTGAAGTTCATAAAAAGGTTGAGAAAACAAATTTCAAAACAAATAAAAATTAAAGAAGTTTTTTTAGAACACCACTTGCAAAATCACAAAATCTTTAATATCAGAAAATGATGGCATGATAAAAAGAAATCGTGAATACCATTAAAAGTGGTAATGTTTCTATACAGATAATATCATATTGAAGAAATTGTTTGAGTTAATGTGAAATTTCAATGTTTAATAAGTAGTAATTTTGTGAACATTTAGTTTTTCTCCCGATTTGTTTCTTAATTATAATTTATTTTTAATTATTTAACTACTACTTTTCAAACACAAACAGGTCATTATAAAGAAGCATAGATCTTAAGATTTTAAGATCACCTTATATATTATATTTTAACTAATCTCTCTGCAGTTTTATCTTATTTTTATTAAGAATCTTTATAATAAGTTTTTAAACATAAATTATATTAACATTTTAAGATCAAATTTACAGCTTATTCCGATTCCATTATTAATTAAGAGTGAGGAGAGAAAGAGAAAAAGAATCAATTTTCCATTTTATAATCAACACCATCAAAATTTTTAAAATCTGTTTTTATTAAAAATATTTCATACTTACGTTTACAATAAATATTACGGAATCATACATTATCGGATATAACTAAAATATATCACAAATTATTCTATTTTCAAGTATAATCAATTTATTATTATTTCTAAAGAAAGAAACATTCTTTTTATGGTATTATTTCGTTATTTTTATATTCTTTATGCGCGCAAGTGCTGTATAATCCATGATTCTTAATTCGGTTTTTTTTTCTTTTTGGCGATGAAGAAATGCTGCCAAGAAGACGTATCGTGACGTGCGAAATAACGTAAATACTAGGGTTACCAAAATAGAATTTTCTGCATAATTCTTATAAGTTTTCATATGCATGACGTAATAAAAACGAGGTTGCCATATACATAAGAAAATCCGCTAAAATAATCTCCAATCTCAGATTTTGGCATCATGGATTATACGGCACCTATGGCCCTTTATGTATTATATATATATATATATATATATATATATTGTAAGTATTATAAATAAACTTTAAATTATAATACTGCTACTCAAAGTATTCTATTAAATTAAAATTATCTATACCTTGAATGCTGTTTTATGAATTAATTCACACAGAATCTGATATTATTTGATGTCTAATGTATGCATTTAAATACATTACTCATGCCCTTAAAAGTTGTAAAACTTACTTAACATATCTTTAAGGTAAATGAAGGACCCGTGAAAGGTATTATTAGCGGTCAAAGATTAAGACTAATAGCATATATTTCTCTTGAGCCTCAGGCTCAATTGATACGAAGCTGACACATTTCTCAAAGCGTAACAATAGTAGAACCCTTATAAAGGCCACTTGATCGATAATGGCTACAGTGGGAAGGTCAAAGAGTATATTTAAACAATTTTCGAAAACTCAACAATGTACCTTAACATATTACCCTTATTTAATATATATATATATATATATATATATATATATATATATATATATTATAAATTCATTAAGAAAATGTGAAGCCATTCTAAAATTTAAAATTTTTATCATTCAATTGTAAAAAACAAATCTTTAATATCTTGGATTTCCCATAAGGAAAACGTATTAGTTTATAATTTTTCTTCTTATCGAGATTAGATTTTTGAACATATGAATTCTTTTATAAATTTGGTTTGATTGTTTGTTGCTCAACGATCATTTTTGCACACGAAGGCTAATTAGACCGGGACATACGTTTAAAGTGGATTCAAAACCACTACAAACATCTATGCCCAAAGTGAGATTCGAACCAACGAACTGTTTAACCGAAGGCAAGAGTGCTAAAGATGTTTTAAAATATTTTACTAAGCTTTACAAAAGCATTATAACAATGCCAAAATATTTAAAATTTCGATCGAACGTATTTTTTTAAGTTGGGAAGTTAATACATTAAGATCACAATATACCATTTCATTACAACTTAAAAATATAATTGTATATCTTTCAATATAAGCAAGTAAGTTTTAAAAACGAGATAAGTTTTACAAGTAATATCAAATTGTCAATTCCTAAGAAAAGTCCTATGTATTTAAGGAAATATTTCAGGAATATCCCTTGAATATTTGAGTATTTTCTATGTAATATTTTAGATCTGAATTAAAAACCTTAAAACTGATATTTCTAATGTTAATCGTGATATGCTTGTAGTGTCATCTTTCATTTTTAATATTAAAAAAATAATTTATAAAAAATGTAAAAACTAAAAATTCACGTAAAAGTTTGGACACGTGTACTGCTGGCCACCGTAAATGCAACACCCTGAAGGATGTACGTAAATAACATAAAGTTTAGAATATGTATTAACGAAGGTGAGGTATACAAATGATAGAATTTCAGCACAGACGCAAATAACGCGCACCTGGGACAATACTTCAAAGCGCTATTTAAGGTTTGGCTTGCAGATTTCGACAATTTCAAAATCAACGATCGATTATGCCTTGTAAAAAACAGCATTTTTTTATCAAGTATCTGAGTTCGATAGAGGAAGGATAGAGGCCTACTGAGATTGTGAATTATCAATAGTCTTGTTAGAGGAAACCAAACAACTGTAATGAGGATATGTGATCATTCAATACAGATGGGTAAGATGAATCGACGCGTTTGATCGCATTTACCTCAGTTTACCACTTCACGTGATGACAGGCAAATTGTATGCATGGCACTGACATATCACTCAATCACATCACGAACCATTAAATGACGCATTCAGTATGTAATACATCATCCAATGTCAGAAAGTAGCATTCAACACTGTTTACAGCAGATTGGTATGTGCGCAAGACGTGCATTGCTTCGGAACTGCAGACGTTTCCACCGCCAATGGCGAGATGAAAGAGGGATGTGGACGCAGAACGGAATGCAATTATTTCTACTGACGAATTGAAATGCTACTATCGTGGTAATTCAGACGTTACATCTGTCTGAATTACCACGATAGTAGCATTCGAGTTTTGAGACACCGTAGAAATAGGATGCTGAGCAGCTACGTTATGCACCGCCACACTGGTCCTGCACCAGATAATATAGAATAGGGCGGTATTGGATATCTCTCTTGTACTCTTCTAGTATACATTTCCTGTACTTTAAATAGCCAGTGCTACATCTCCAAGGTGTTGGAGACAGTCAGGGCTTAACCACAGCCATATTTCAACTGGATAATGCACGACCACTCTTACCACGCATTGTCCATTGGTTCTTTATAAATTGTCAGATTGAATTATTTCCCTGACCGGCTCGCTCATCACATCTTTCACCGATAGAAAACATGTATTCCATAGTTGCTCAACGATTGATCCAGATTACATCCCTAACTGTCACATCAGACCAGCTTTGGCAACGTGTGGAAGCTACTTGGTCTGCTGTACCCCAAGAATACATCTAAAGTCTCGTTTAATTTATGCCGAAAAGTGTGGCAGCGTAGATCTCAAACAATGGCGGCTACTGATTTTGGCAGTAATCATAATTTGCAAGTCTAAAAATTTAATCATTTGATATTTGGTCAACATGTTATCTACAAAATAAAGATTGCTATCTCTTGTCTTTCTTGGTGTTGCAGTTTGGGTGACCAGCAGCGTAGTACTCTACAATGAAATATACTTTTCATGCATTCTTTTTCAATTTTTGTATAAAATAATTTATATGTAATAGAATTTATCATCACAATTGGCGAGTTTTCATCGATTAGAGAAAATGCAAATAACCTGGTTTTCATTCTCTGTTATGCGGTAAGAATCATACATATTCAAATTAATGCATTTATTTGAAAAGAGTTCAGAATATTTTTCTTTTTATTAGAATATAAATTCTTAGAAAATTAAGGGTAAGCGACAATTATTTTTGAAGAGACATTCATTGCAAAATAGTGATTTTCTTCAACCTTTAACGACTCTAGGTTATTTTTATTAACAAAATTTCGTCTCTTGATTTTTATTTACCTATAAAATATTCGTAACTTTACCAATCCAATTATTTATCCTGTCATATCAATACAATATTAATTTATTCAAAATTTAAGTTCTTGATATTCCTCAGTATATGTAGAAATGGAAAATAATGGAAACATGAAACAATTAGAAATTACTTTTGTAAATACTTACATTAAATGATTGAAACCATCAAATAAACAGTATAAATTCCTTTTAATGTAATGAGTTTTTGATAAATGTTATCTTCTTATGAATAATGTACACTCCTCCTTATTCTACAAAACTTAAAAATCATCTGATCCTTTAACACAATTGATTTCTCTTATTTCTGAAACATTTGACTATTCATTCAAATAAAAAATATAAACTCTTAGAATTGCGTCATTTAAATAATTTTTTACTTTCTAAAACTTTATTCTCGAAACTCTCATGAAGCCCTTGACCAGGGAAAGGCAAACATTTTCGCTTGCTGGCCAAAAATAAAAAAAATTAAAAATTTCTGGTGGAGTCAAGTTAACTTCATAAAATTTTAAAAACAGTTTACAGTTTAAATATGTTAAAGAGATGAGTGAATTTGCGATTTTTCTTGTAAAAGTTCCTTATATTAAGTCTCGTAGTTAGATGTACTAATTCTAAAGAACGAAGCTAAATGCTTATTTTTCACTATACTTCTGATATGATTCTTTCTAATGTTCACAGTTTGGAACACTTGCTTACATACATAAGATGAAGCCAACATAGCCCTAATTTTCTGGGTTGGCTGGAGCTTAAAATGCGCAATCTGCTACACGTGGGATGTATTGATTCTAAGGAATGAAGCCAAATACTTATCTGTCAGTCTACTTCTGATATGATTTTTTCTAAAGTTAACAGTTGAAAACACTCGTTCACATATACAAGATGAAACAAACATAGAACTCATTTTCTGGATTAGGTGGGGCTTAAAATGTGCAGTCTGCTACATGTGAAATCTAATTCCCCCGTATTGGATTCCCATATGCCTGCACCATCAGAAAGAGATAATGCTTGTTGCTGTCAGTTTACAGCTATATAACTAACAAAGAATTCCCACTTTTAACTCATTAACGATTACAACTGTCTGTGCTTGCTATTTCCGTCGAATTATGCTTTGTAGAACAAAAACGGTTAAAGTAATAAGATCAACAGTCCTTTGAAAAGTAGAAGGGAAAAAATTTAAATAAAGTAGAAAAGTAAATAAATGTAAAATCTATAAATTTTTTTTTTTTTTTTTTTTTTTTTAATTTCCGTCTGACCGACAAATTAAAATTCGATCCGTGAGCTCCATGAAACTTTCCGGCGGGCCATAGATTGCCCATCCCTATCCTAGACTTTGAAGTGATTTTAGAAGAATTTAAATTAAAATCGAAGAACACACGCA